>JAJEJO010000231.1:301283-428567 GCA_020662805.1 Glaucomys volans
CTCCTCTTTCTCCTCCTCCTTCTGTGAAATATCAGTGGTTGTTCAGACTCAACAATGCTAATTGGAAATTATTGTAGCTCACAGAGAAAGTCTTTAAATGGCAACCATGAAGATAAAGCATTATAAGAGAATATGCAAAAGGGGTCATTTTATTATGCCATGTAACATTTAATTAAAATTTTAATGTAGGATTTTCAGTGTAGGGAAACTATTTTGAATGCTTTCAAAAGGAGCTACATTCTTTTGAAAGCTGAAGGCCTTTCTTAGTTTTTTATACACAGTAGCTCAGTAAAGTGAAATTATTGTTTCAATTTGCTGCTACCTAAGATGGTTTCAACCTCACTTGCTTTGGGGAGGAGGAGGGCACCCATGTGGCTTAGTCTGGTTTTTGTCATTTCTATTCTTCCATTCTGTTGTCAGAATGGAATCTCAAAGGGAGCATGAGATTTCTTGACTCTGCCTCTAATTATTAGTGTGAACTTGGGCAACAGAATTATCTAAATCTCAGTTCATCTGAAAAATGAGGCTCTTCAGCTTGATTCAGAGGCTCCTTATGAAAATTAATAAATTAATGTAAAAGCAATTTGCAATCTTTTCCTCTCTTCCCTTCCTCCTTTCCTTCCTTCCATCTTCTCTCATTTCCTTTCTTCCTTACTTAAAATAATTTTCCAGGTTTCAGAAAAGTATAATCTCTTTGAAAGCAGAGAAAAGAAAAAAAGGTAACTAAAACTGAAGTCCATGAAGTTTCAGGCTTCCCTGGTTGTTTTTGTCAGCCACCATAGGGCAGAGGGGAGGAGTCAGAGAAGGCCCCCAGGGGGCGTCAACCTGTGGTGTGAGGGGAGACCACAGCCTCCAGCCCAGGCCCAGCCCCCAGCCCTCGGTGAGACTCTGGGCAAATCCCCAAGCTTGGTTTCCTCATCTGCAAGGTGGGGATTATAACTACTGCTCCACAGTGAATGAGATCATGGATGTGAATGTCCTGTATAAACCACAGACTCCACAAAGGCACAAGTGATGGTTATGTCAATAGTTAATTATGAATATGAAAGCACATTAGGAAATTTTTAATTCTACATTCAAAAGAGAATGTTATTAAGTTAATCCATTTGTTTTAAAGGTGTGGCATTGTGGACTAGGGGTGCAGTGGCTGAGTCATAGATTTTATGTGTAGGTACCAGGGAAGGACTGGCTGGATTTCACCAGGTGGAAGGGACGGTTAGGATGCTGTGCTTGCATGACACATCTGTATTGTCTGGATTTGGAAGAGGTCCCTAGAGATAGAGTGGGGCACACCCTGTGCTCCTGTACCTGATCACAAAAAAATAAGCATGAGGTCTTTCCAGCAGAGGAAGGGACGGGGATCGATGGAAGAAAAGACTTCTAGAGCACGCCTTGGTAATGGTGTGGACCACGCCTTGGTAATGGTGTGGACCATGGTTAGCACATTCCTTATGAATGAATGAATTCCATATTCAGTCTAGTAAGTGTATTTCTGTGAAACTCTTCAAATTTTATCCTTCTCATTACTGTTGTTACATTTGACTTTGAATATGGAACACTTAAAAGATAAACCTATGCCTTACCACATTACTTCATTATTATGAAGTAATAATGCCCTTCGTGTCTTTCCGAATGAGCTGTACAGGTAGAAACACCTAGAACTTGAGAACTCTTACATGACTTAAAGAAAACATATTCTTGCTCCCTCCTCTTGCAGAAATGTGGACCAAAACCCAGAGGGACTGGGAAGTTAATGACAGGGTTGGAACTATAATTTGGGTTCCTGTCCAGAGCTCTTCTCACCACTCCAAACTGCTCCCAGCTCTGAAATCTTACATGGTGGCAACAGATTCACTCCCAGGACATCATTACCTGCTTTGTGAACCAATCACTCAGGGTACTGCTCTTCCAGGGAAGAAGCCACTGATGGCTGCCTGAGGTTGGCATCGTGGGCAAACGTGTTTCCAGTTTGATTATTTAGGGATGGATTCGACTTGATTAATTTGTTTTGTGGCCCCTCAGAAAAAAAATCCTAAAACTGAACTGAATTCTATGGGGTGCACCTGTAGTCTCAGCTACCTGGGAGATTGAGCCAGGAGAATCTCTTGAACCCAGAAGTTCAAGGTCACCCTGGGCAGTATAACGAGACTCCATCTCTTAAAAAAAAAAAACCCTTTAAACTAGCAATATCCCCAGCTTCTTATCTACACTGGGGATGTTAGAAAGAGCAAGAGAACTGAAAGTGGCATGCCAGGATCTGGCCCTAGCTCGTCCCCTAGCTCTCTGTGTGAACCTATGTGACTTTTTCATCCATTCATTTTTGTCACACAATCTTTCAGTTCATTTGGTCACTACAGCTTTGGGCCATATGCTAGGTGCTCAGGACATACAGAGCATGGTCTCTGTCCTTGGGTGGAGCAGTCTGCTGGGGGAGGGAAGTGCTTGAGAACTTGGTCTCACAGGTGAAATTGGTGAAATCGGATCCTGCTGGGGAGATGTCCGAGGAAGACTTTAGGAAAGACAAGGTTGAGGGTGAGAATGTGTAGGAAGCAGGTTGATTTCAGAAATGGAATGTAGTGCTCCTACCTGCATTCCCTTATCCTTCCTTTCATCCATCCCTTCCTCCCATTAGTATGTATTAGGCATCCCTTACAGATCATGGAATAAGGGGGTAAAAAAACACAATCCATGAGCTGGAGTGGAGTCACATCATGGCAGGTGGGCTCAGGGGATACAGTGATGGTCTCTGAGTAGAGTCAAAGCCCCTGTGTAGGAACAGGAGGAGAAAAACCTGGAGAAGTGGCAGGGCTTTGTCCCCAATGAAAACCCTGGAGAATGTCCTTGAGCAAGTGGAGGTATAGCTGGAGAATGGGCAGGAAGGCTCACAGGAACAGGGGCAAGGGTGACTTCACCCACTTGAGTCTAGGAAGATAATTTTGGCTGAAGTAGGGGAGGAGGGAGCAGGAAAAAGGGACCAAATAGATTGGCTATAGCTGCCAGGGGAGATATCAGTGTGACCTAGACAAGAGCAACTACTGGGAAGACAGAGGGGATGTTACCCAGCAGTAGTTACAAAGTCTTATTTTATATGCCCTTTCTCAAGAGAAAGTTGAGAGATAACATCTGGCCCATGGTCATGACTCTGCTCAGAATTACCCCGTTCCACACAGACACTTGGTCCTGGGAAAGCTGGGTCCCGTGTGGGCTCCAGCACCAACCAGAGGCACGTTCCCTTGAGCAGAGCCTCAGTCTCTTCATCAGCCACACCTGGGACCTGAGCTGCGGTTCCTCTGGCTTCAGCTCTGTGTCTCTGTCTGTCCCCTGGGTGCCGACAGCTGATCCTTGCAGCATCTGCTTGTACCAAGGTGTTTGGGGTTTTACAACATGGACAACTGTAATAGCCCAGCCCCTTTAGGAAGGCAGAGGCGGCAGCATCAGGGAAGCCATCTGAGGGTAGGATGCGGACAGCATCCAACTAGAGGGAAAAACCGCCTCCCAGGGGCAGATCAAGACCTCGCTGGCTGCCTGAGGTCAATGACTGTCCTTCTCAGCCAGGGTGTCCCACACTGAACGGTGACTATGGAGAACATCATGCTGTTAAGGCCACGAACATCATCCCCCCTGGCCAGGATGTGGTCACTGAGTGGAGGCGAGGAAGGAAGAAGAGTCAGGAGAAGAAAGCAGTGTCCAGGAGTTGATGGTGAAGGCCTGGAAACCAGGCAGAATCTGTGAGCAGACAGCTCTCCACCCGCCCCCTGCTCCCTGGAGCCATGATGCTGATGGCTGACAAAGTGTTGTGAGCGCTGGATTCCTCTGCAATCCCAGGGCTTGACCAAACGTTGGGCAAGTGCCTGGCTGGGCCTCAGTTAGGCACCTGTAATGGGGTGGCTATGAGACCAGCACCTGTGTCTGCTGAGAGGATGCAAGGGAATGGTGTAGGCCCGAAGTACAGGGCATGGCATGCAGTTGGCACTCAATGAAGGCTGGTTCTTATTACCGTTTTGGAAGGGCTCAGAGGATCCTTGGTTTCCTGGCCTATCTGGTGTTTCACGTGGAATGTCTTTGCACTGCTGGGCCATTCCGAATCCAGAGCCCCACCAAGACCAGTCCTGAAGTCCCTTCCTTCTAACAGGCAGGAGCCTCTCCTGTGGATTGGAAAGTGGATTTTCACAAATCAATGCGATTTAGATTGACATACTCTCCCCTTGCCTGCTCCCTGCCCACAGGCTTTGCATGGCTGGGAGGAAAATCAGCCAGGGGTTCTGTGAGTATGCCTGCTGAGGAAATCCTTGGCTATAAATAGCGTGTGTGTGTGTGTGTGTGTGTGTGTGTGTGTATGTGATGGACTCATTTTCCCTGATCATAAAATCCATGCCTTCTATTTATAGCCACAATGCTGCTCGCTAGTACTGAGAGATTTTAAAAATAGGCTCCAGGAAACAAGACATGCTTGGCCAACTACCTCGGTGCAGAGGCAGCAGAAGGGGCCTGCGATTGGGGGCTGGGATCCAGGGTCTTGGCATTAACCCCATGCTGTCTCTGAGTTCTTGGTTCCAGTTTCCCTCAGGTCCTGAGCCTTCAATTTGAGTTATATCTGCTTGGATGAAGAGATGTATTCATTCACTCATTGAGAACTGGCCCAGGCCAGCCATGCTGCCACGCTTCAGGGAAACAAAGGGTCAGGGTCATAGTTCCGAGGCCCCCTCAGCCCAGTGGGGGAGACAGATCTGCAGATACGTACAAGACTCTATGACGAGAAAGTGATGGGCACATGACAGGGGGGCAGGGTTGTGGCAAAGTTCTGGGAGGCACCAAGGTGTGCCTGGTGCTACCTGGGCAACAGGAGGCAGAATAATGACCCCAAAGATCCCTGGGTCCAAGTCTGGCCCAGTGATGCACGCCTGCAATCCAGCAGCTCGGGAGGCCGAGGCAGGAGGATTACAAGTTCAAAGCCAGCCTCAGCAATTTAGGAAGACTCTGTCTCTAACTAAAATATAACAAAGGGCCAGGGATGTGGTTCAGGGGTTGAGGGCTCCTGGGTTCAATCACTGGTACAAAAGGAAGGGTGCCTGGTCCCACTTCCTGCAGCCTGTGAATGCTGTATGTCGAAAAGTCACATTGAGGACGTAGCGAATCAAGGATCTTGAGGTGGGAGATTACCCTGGATTATCTGGTGGGTTTAATGTGGTCACAAGGGCCCTAAGAAAAGGGAGGCAAGGGGCTCAGAGGAGACAGAAGCAGAGGAGAAAGTGACGTGCCCACAGAAGCAGAGCACTTGGAAGACGCTTGACTGCAGACCATGAACCAAGGAACGTGGTCCTGGAAGCCAGAAGAGCCAGGAATTGGATTGCTGCTGGTGACCCAGTGAGCACAGCCCTGCCGATGTCCCCAGCGAGGTGAGGGTGGACCTCTGGCCTCCAGAACTGTAAGCAAATAAACTTGTGTTGTTTTACGTTATCCAAGTTGTAGCGATGTGTTTTAGCAGCCATTGGGAACAATCTACCTGCCAAGGTAGCATTTTAACTGGACAATTGCCATGAGCATTGCCGTGCCCAGCCACCCAATGTCCATTCTCTTCTGTAGGAACAGGCGTCTGGTTTCTATTGAGCTGACCCCCTCCTGAGCACACTCCATGCTTCAGTGAGGCGGGCTTCCCTGGGGTCCGGGATGCAGAGGTATGGAGTTTGTTTTATTTAATCAGTGTCACTAAGGAGTCACAAGGTACCTGGGAAGGGGATACTGGGAAGTGGACCAAGTTCATTGTCCTTAAACACCCCTCAGCCAATCGGGGTGCAGGCATGTGAAATTATCCCTGGAGACACAAAGCAAGCAACCCTGAGAGAAGAACGTAACCAAGAACCCAGAAGGAAAAACAGTGAATTGAGCCAGTGTGGAGGCTGTGCAGGGGAGGCTGTGCAGGGGAGGCCACAGGCATCCAGTGATCACGTGGTACCTCCTCTGTCTCTGATGGAGACACTGGTTCAGTCTCATGTGCAGTGATGCAGAGGGGTGAAGGAAAAGTCTGCTCACTCTGCGGGGAAGGTCAGGCTAACCTGCGTGGCTTTTCCTCGGGTGCACCTTTATAGCGTCACACTCGGGGCAGGGTTAGCCAGGGCCCTGGGTCACGGAGAGAGAAGACCACTCCCAAGTTGCATCCTCTGAGCAAGTACAGGTGGACAGAAGGAAACACTCTGCGATGTCCTAGGGAAGTTCTTCAGCCCTGCTGGCTGCCCATGGACATGCACTGTCTCTGATTTCCTTAAGAAATCTGATTTGTGGAACACGGAAAGGAACTCAGTTTTAAAATGACCCTGTACTCCCAGCCTCTTTTTCTTATAGTTCAAGCCCATGAGATGTAAGCAAAGTTTTGGGAAGTTCAGGCAAGCTCCTCAAAGGAAGCAAATCCTCCCCCTGTGTGCCTTTTTCTCTTCCACGATCCTACATGGAACACAAATGTGACGGCTGGAGCTTCTGCACTCATATTGCAACCACATAAAAAAAAAAAAAAGCAAAAAAATCACAGTATTACTGACTCTGAACCAGTATCAGCCATCCCGTTTCTGAATTTAACTTTTTGTGAAAACAATAAACTCGTGTGGTTTCTATCACTGTTGCTGGGTTTTCTGCTGTGTCACCCAAATGCAAATCCCTCAGTGATAAGCATTGATAGTAGAAAATGTCAACTCCAGTGTAACCTACCTGCGTGGACACTGGCCAGGGTCACTACTGAGTGAAAATCCAAAATAACAAAGAAGAAGGTTTGGAGAGCACCAGGGATTCCAGCCAGCCCAGCCCAAGCACTTACCTGCTCCCAGCTCCCGAGAGCTGGATTTCTGAGTGTAATCAAACAATCGTTCCCCCAATTTGATTTTTTTTTATTTGCAACAGCTTTATTGAGGTGTGACTGATAAACAAACCTGCAATACGTAGCATGTGCCCTTGGACAAGTTTGGACTCACCTGTGAAGTCATCACCACCATCAAGGTGGCCAAAACGCCCATCATCTCCAGAAACTGTGCTTATGTTTGTTTGATTTTTGTAGCAAGAACACTTGACATGAGATCTACCCTCTTACATTTTGTAAGTGCCTAACACCGTGCGGTTAGCTCCAGGCACGGTGGCACGTCTCTAGAACCTACTCATCCTGCATAACCGTAACTTATGCCCCTTGGTCAACAAGTCCCCATTTCCTCCTTCCCCCAGCCCCTGGGACCCACCATCCTACTTCCACCTCTAAGAATTTGGTTGCTCCAAGTACTTCATGTAGGTGGACTCATGCAGACTTTGTCCCTCCATGACTGGCTTATCACCCTTCGCATCATCCTTGGAGATGACCTTTCTTCCAGGTCCACCCATGTTGGTGACCATGGCAGGCAGCATTTCATTCTTTTTTAGGGATGACTAATATCCCACTGGGTGCACACACCACATCTTCTCTATCCATTTATCCAGCAGTGGATATTAAGATTGTGCCAATGTTTTGGCTGATGTGAGCAAAGCTGCAGGGAACACGGGGAGTAGATGTCACTTGGAAACCCTGATTTCAGTTCTTTTCAATACATAGAAAAGGGCCTGGTGGAGCTTCAGCAACTACAAAGTCTCCACAGAGTCAGTAATTGCTGTTTTAGAAGGAAAAAGCTGCATGGTATTAAATGCACATTAAAAAAAACAGATGACAATGACACCCATTTGGGCCACTTCCATCTTTGGCCTCGTCATTCAAGTGTAAGCCCAGGTCTCTAACACCAGCCAGTCTGAAGTTCCACTGCCTCTGGCCCCCAGCTTGGATGCAGAGGCCACCAAGACGGGCTGTGCCTGGAACTCATCTCCTGACCTTCACCCTTCATAGCCTGGAGAGGGAAAGCAGTTGAGGACAACTTGAGAAGTTGAGAAACACGAGCCCTCGTCTGAACTTCCTGTCTGTTGAACTCAACATTTTCCTCTTTCCTTAGTTGACCTCCTATTGCAGGAAGAAGTCTCTCCTGGAGGTGAGTTGAGTGCACCCATGACTGTCGCTCACCCACGTGAACCTGTCGCCCTAAGTCTTTGTCATCTCTGCGCCCCACGTTTTCTGAGGAACTGGACAGTCTCTCACCGCCGGCTCACTCCTTGCCTGACTTGTGCCATCCCTGAGGTGTGTCTCTCAGCAAGACAAAGACAGCCACCCAAGCGGGGGGCCAGCACCCTCCTGCACGGAGAGCTCTTGCTGTTCCAAGCAGCGAGGGAGGGCAGGAGCCCTGGGCCACAGGCACCCGCCTGCTGGGTGGTTCGCCTCCTGCAGCTCTGCCTCGGGCCTTTCTGCCTCTTAAAGCTTCTCTTCTCACATCGCCCCAGAAAGTAATCTCTTTGAAGACATTGCAAGTGACAATTAGGGATTCAATTTAAGATAAAATCCAACTCTAGGTGGTGCTGCCAAGTCAAATAACTCAAACGAGGTGACAACACCTGACAGGCAAAGGCGACATTTGCAGAGGATAGGTTCTTCCTAAAATCAATTTTAAGCCACAGCCTGATTTCAGGACCACTAACATTCCCAAAGACACGATTTTATAATTGGAGAAATACAATATAATAACTGTCAGATGGAATCGGCAAAGTTAATTCTTCGTTAAATCCTATATTAAATATGAGTACAGATCAAGTCAGTGGTTTCTCACGGCTTCTTTACACTGTTCAGAGGTGAAGGCTGTTACTGATATCGCCGGAGTCCAGAGGGCGAGGACGGGGGGCGAGTTCCGTGGTCAATGCTACATCTGTCTCCAGACCCAACTGGGTCTCGAGATCCTGGATGGCTTGCTGAACGGCCTCTCCTGACTAGGGATGTCAGGATTCTGTCACGATGGGTGGGACGTCTTGACCCTGAGGCAATAGCATTTGAGCTTGGCCAGCCTTCAAAAGTGGGTGAGGTGAGGATTGGAGTCGGGGGTCAGTGGAGAAGGAGGATACTGGGGTGGCCAAAAGAGCAACAGCAAGAACAAATCACAGGGTGGGGGGTACCCCAGGAAGGCCAAGTCTTGCTGTGGCAGAATGTTCCAGAGATTAGGCGCTGTGGCTCAGGAGGCCGGGAAGGACAGCTTTGTGCGGCATTTGCTTTGGAAGCACACATTTTTCTCCAACCCCATTTGTCAAAAGCTCCAGAGTTACGAGGTGTTTGACCTTTATCTTATGCCATTTGAAAATGCTTTTATACAATCAGGTCAGCACCAGCACTTGAGCCAAAATGATGAACTCTTGCTTTAAAAAAATTTATTTTATTTCAAACGAGCCAGCTAAGATAAGGCTCCTAACCTTAAGTGCAAATATGACATTTTCTATTAAACCAAGTCCAAGTCAAACTGCAATTACCACAAGGCTGCCCTTCCTGCACTCGGGCCTCACTGGGATGTTGTACATTTAAATGGTCTCACTTCGAGGTTTTTGAAAACCTCTTCTTTTCCTATTCTGACAGTCCCCAGGGGTGTTTTGTTATAATCGAAGCTATAATATAAAGATACAATGTCTGGGCTATTTGGCAGAATAGAGCTCTGTTTCAATAAAACTTACAGTCTCCCTGTGTTGGTCTGTTTGCTGCTACGGTAACAGAAGACCACACACTGGGTCATTTATAAAGAAAAGAAATTTATCTCTCACAGTTTTGGAGGCTGGGACATCCAATGTCAAGGCGCAGGTATCAGTCAAGGGCAGTGTCATTCCATGGTGGAAGAGGGAAGGGCAAGAGAGAGAACGTGGTGGTGCCAAACTCACTGGTCTATGGCCATTCTCACAGTAACGAATCCACACCCACAACAACAACATCAAGTCACTTCATTCACACCCATTCACCTTTTGCTAGGTCCACCACTCAGCACTGCCACACTGGGGATGAAGCTCCTAACACATGGACTTGGGGGGGACACAGGAAAACCAGAGCACTCTCTAAGAATAGTGCTGTGGGTTGAACTATGTCCCCCAGAAAGGTGTATTCAAGTCCTAATTCTCAGCACCCAAGAGTGTGACCTTATTGGGAAATAGATCTTTGTGAACATAATCGAGTTAAGAGGAGGTCATGCTGGATCAGAGAAGGCCCTCTTTCAATGTCCAGTGACTTGTGAAAGGGGGATTCTGGACATGAGACCACGGCAGGGGCAACACCATGCTAAAATGGAGGCAGAGATTGGAGCAATGTGTCTGAAGCCAGGAACTTCAAGGACAGTGAGCAACCACCAAAGGCAGGAGAGAGGCAGGGACAGAGGCCCCTCCACAACCATCAGAAGGAGCTGACCCTGCCTGTGAGCTTGGACTGCCAGTCTCAGAACTATGAGAGAATAAAGCTCTGTAGTTTCCAGCCATTTAGTTTCTTGTAGTTTTCCCTAGAAAACCAAGGCAGATGGGGACACTCTGAGAGGAGGCGTCATGCCTAGTATCCTGGGCAGTTTGTCCCAGAGTGGCCACAGGCCTGTCCTCTGATATCTTGGTAATGGTGAGCACTGACTCACCTGTCCGTGATTTTTACTAAAGGAAGGAGCAGGAGCAGGAGAGCAAGGCCAGCGCTGATGACACGGGACCTCCAGTCCAGGACAGCATTCTTCCTTCTGGCATCACTGCGTTCTTGCTTGGCTGTCTGACGAATTTCTGTCATGGGCTAAAAATAGTCTCACAACATACACTTGGCAGGGTCTCATGATCCCAGGGACAGATCGGTGCATTCCAGTCTCCATTCATCTGCCCAGTTCCCATTTAGCCTGTTACTTAAAGAATGATAAGGAGGAAATCAATGTGCATTTCAGCTCCAGTTCTAAGAAATTAGTTAATATGAGAAAATCTTGTCCTACATACAACTCTTGATAAGATCCATTTCCTGACTCTATTCATAATGCAGAATTTTTTTCTCATGAGTGATTCTTTTTTCAATTAAAGGATTCTATTTAGTATTTCAAGGACTGCTCTGAATAGTAATATCTTATATAAGCTCCCTTGATCAAATTTCCCTGGGCTTTTTCAGAAGACTCACAATACCTGATCCAGGTAACATCAGCCTAAAGAGTAAACCACATTTCTGGAACTCTCAAGTACAGATAGATATTCCAAGCAATGAGCCCGAGTCCCATTCTGCCACCTGTGACACTGGAAGCAGGTCACAGTGATGGGGCAGAGGGAATAGGGCCAAGTCCTGGGATGGGAGAAGCTGAGTTCAGAGCTGGACATTGTGCTTGAATCCAGGCTCTGCCATTTATCATACGTGTGAGGCAGGTCGTTGAATTAACCTCTCGAGACTCAATTTTCCCTGCTTTATCTTACAAAGTTGCTAGTTCTCCTGAGTTCAGTAGAACAATGCACATGTTTGTGTAGAACTGAGCAGGAAGGAGACCCACTGGCCTGGAAGAAAGGCGTGCATTAGGTTCAGGGGGAAGTCTGTGAAATGTAAAGTTCATGAAATTCCATGGCGCCCAAGCCTGGGGACATTCCACATGCTATGGAAGTAGAAAGGGAAAGAGCCAGGTTGGGGTTAGGAGATTTGTGGTCCAGAGAGGAAGGGGAGGCAGGCGGGGCAGAGGGCTCACATTCTTGTGACCTCATGAGTGACATGAGCCAGCATTTTAGGTGAGGGTCAGTCACCTTAAGCATGGAGGACATGCTGAAGACCGAGTTGTGTGGACACCATACTTGCTGCCCCACATAGGGGGCCCCGCCTCAGGCAAGTGAAGTCAATAGTGATCAGAAGAAAGCATCACGTGGTCTCAGGAGCGCCTCTGAGGGAAAGGGTTTCGGTGGAGATGGAGCAGCAGTTGATGGAAGAGGGAAAGGAAATTGTATGAGGAAGGGGGTTCATACCAGGAAAGGTTTGATTACATGAGGGGGGGGGGACCAATGTCTGGAGCTTCTCAAGAACGCCTGCTGATTCCCTTCATGAGATGATTGCAAACTGGAAACAGAAGGAAAGCCTCCTTTATAGGTAAAGTGGAAATAAAAATTACTGTGCTTTCTTAAATTAGTATAAAAAAAATAGACATTTTTAAGGGTAGCATTTTTCTTCATTTGAACTTGCCAAATACTAACAGATTTATAAAGGCAATTAGATAAATGTATAATTAGAAAAGCATCAAAGAATATGGGGAATCCAGAAATAGACGTGGGAATTCAGGATGCAGTCAAGAGAATGTCTCACATGAGTTGAGGAAAAAATGGCTTTTTAATGAATGAATATATGAAATAATTGGCAAAACATCAGAAAAAAATATCCTTACATCCCTTTTTATAGCAAAATAAATTTCAGATGAAAGAAAATGGGAATGGAGAGAAGAGGATTACAGAGTGACACCGAGGACCTGTTAAAGGTGATCACAAACTCGAGGGGACTGACTCCTCGTTGGCACATCTGGGCACTGACGGACACTGGATAGCTGATTCCTGCCCACAGTGACGTTATGAGCTGGTGATCCAGCGGTGCTTTCTGGTGTCACCTCACAGAGTCCTCCGAGCTGGACTCTGCGGTGGGAAGCCAGAGTGTCCACAGTAGCCGATTGGAAACAGAGGCACAGAGAGGTCAGATCCCTCCATCCAGCCGCCTGCGAGTGGGGCAGGGGTTCCAAAACCCGAGTTCTCACTCCAGAGCCCTCGCTTGTTTCCCTGGTGTGTGTGTGTATGTGTTTGTGTGTGTGTTTGTGTGTGTGTGTGTGCGCGCGTGCACACACCTACACAGCATAGGTATATTTCTGATCAATTCTAGTTTTCAAGTTTTTGTTTTGGAAAACAAACGCATGTGAAGGCAGAGAGAAAAGTGTCACAAGCCCCTCAGGGCTTTACATGGCCATCAAAGCCAATCCTTGTGTGAGGTTTCTTTGGGGGGGATATGGGGATTGAACCAAGGATGCTTAACCACTGATTCAATCCCCAGCCCTCTTTTGCTTTTTATTTTGATGCAGGCATCCTCTCTCTAAGCTACTCAGAGCCTCACTAAGTTGGTGAGGCTGGCTTTGAATTCGCGATCCTCCTGCCTCAGCCTCCTGAGCCGCTGGGATTACAGGTGTGCGCCACCGTACTCGGCTTCACCAAAGAAAATCCTGTTCTGCCTGTTGCCACCCATTTCCCCCACCTTCGGGGTCTTTGAAACAGGTCCCAGACTCCACGTCCCTGTATGTGAAAATGTTTCTGCATGTGTCTCTAAAAGACCACGGCTTTATCCTCCCTCCAAAATAATTATTTCTTAATAGGAAGGGCTTCCAGACTTCCCACTTGGCCTTCCTCTGGGGTCGGGACCCACTGATGAGGTTGACATCTGCCGACTGTGACAAGGGGTCACTGCACAGGCACCTCTGTCCTCTCCCAGTCTGCAGACCGCTGTCCAGGGCAGGCGAGTCCATGTGCTTTAGTGAGTTCTTAGGAGCAATGTGCTTTAAACTGAAGGGGAAGAAAAGTGACAGGAAGGAGAGGGAGGGAGGGAGGGAGGGGAAAAGGAGCGGGAGCAGAAGGATGGAGAGATGGAGGGAACGAGGGAAGAAAAAGCCAAAAACCACTTAGAAAACAGATTTTCCTACCTAACCTTCCCAGTTTCCTCCCTCTATGACAGCCTTCCCCTCTCTCTCCCACTCAGTCACAAGAAAAGTTATAAACTGGGGGGAAATTGCAATGCTTCTAATGGTTAACAGCCTCGATGGATCCAGAATTCCAATGAATGGGTGAGAATAAAGCAAAGAGCCAGGCAGCTATGGGAACCACCCTGCAGGTGCTCAGCTCCTACTGGGGTCGTGATAGGCGGGCAGCCCTAGCTGCCCTGGGAATCCGCCACTCAACTCGCCCAGAGCCAGGCTTCCCAAGGGATTCCCAGCCAGTGACTAAGCCAACAGGGGTTCCAATGCAGGCCCCTTGCTGCAGAGAGGAACCTCCTTGAGGGTGATGGTGACTTGAGGACCCCCAGCGGTCCTGGCTGAAACTTCCTTGGAACTTCCAGGCTGAGGCTCTGCCCACCCAGCCCTCCCTTCTCCCTTCTGGAGTCTGCATCTGATGACCCTCCCCACCTTCTGGGGACTGGCCACTTCCCAGGTCACTCTCTGGCATGTCTATTATCTCTTCCGCATACTCCTCTCTGGCCTCTGAAACTGATGACCCCTCCAAGCTTCAGCTCTGGGAGGAGAATGATGAAAATAATTGATATTTTAAAAGTCCCATTAGGCTACATTTAAATTGGTCAAACTCTTTAGCTCAGAATTCCTTATCTTAAAAGGTACACGTTAAAAGAGAAAATATTTTCACCTCAGTTGATAAAAAGTATTCAATAAAATTTGTAGCCTTTTATGATTAAAAGAGACTCTTTACAATACAGAAATAGAAAGAGGCTTCTTAATATAAAACAGTGATTTCTCTAAGAAATTGTGAGAGCCAGGCACCACAGCACATGCCTGTAATCCTAGCTGCTCAGGAGGCCGAGGCAGGAGGATCACAAATTCAAAGCCAGCCTCAGCAATATAAAAACTAAAAAGGGCTGGGGATGTGGCTCAGTGGTTTAAGTGCCCGTGGACTCAATCCCTCGCATCCAAGAAAAAGGAAGAAATTTTGAGGAAGGGCCATAGACGGTGTTTGGTACGTTGGGGACCACTTCCAACTCAGAGATACCCGCCACATAGAAATATGCACTGAATGAACGATCCCCAGCTTGTTTCCAGCACCATCTTCTGATTCCCCTTCTTACCTCCACTTCAGCCAAATTAAAAGAATGTAGTTGCACTTAACTGAGCAACGGGGTGCTGAGCTGGGAGTTTGAGTCTATCATTTTTCATTGTTGCCACAACCCCCAAGGGTGGAGATAATTTCCCATTTTATAGGAGAGGGGCGTGAGGCTCACAGAGGCCAGTGCTTCACTCACAGATGACAGCTCATGAGACATCTAATGGCTCCTGGATTTAACCCATAGGTCCATCTCCTCCCTGTCACAAGACTCTCTGGAGCCACCCTAGGATGCCTGAGGTCTGTACTTAACCCTGAACCTCCTGCTCCCTTGCCACGCGTTCTCCTGGATCTAATGTGTGCTACTCTTCTCTGTCTCTGGAGTCCCCCAGAGTCCCATGGGCCAGTGCTGCCCCCACCCTCCAGGGTACTCTCCAACTCCCTTGAGGTTCTAACTGGTCTTGGCTCCACCAGCTGGATCTGGGTGACAAGGACATGCAGGAGTCACTGTGAAAGTGGCACCCGCTCCTTTTCAGAAGGCTCATCCAAGGGTGTGAGCTCGGGGCCTCTTCCCCACAGCTACCTGCAGAGGGTCAAGTTGGGGGCTGGAGCCAAAGATGACACCTTAACTAGAGCCTGGAAATGGGATGCCAGGTCCTCTGACCTGTGTCAAACCCCTGCCATCTTGGTAGTACTAGTAACAAGTGGGAGGGAGAAAATCTAATTTACAAAACTGTGGGGTAGAGAGTCCTCTGGCTTCATTCATCATATTCTAATCCCACTCCATCTTAAAAATATGGGTAGATTAATTAGAATCGCCAACAACACAGGTTCAATACTCTGCCCATGTGGCACACTTGGTCAGGGACACAACTATGGGTGGGAAGCCCAGAGTTCCATCTCCTGTCCACACTCCACTCTGCCCAGCCCCCTGGCAACGTGACCAAGCCCTAGAGTTCCTCCCCACTCTGAGGGGACAGGTTGTGCTCAGCAGTATGTGACGGCTAATCCCAGCTCTCCTACTTGCCAGATGTAAGGTCCTGAACAAGTTAAATCTCCTGGTGTCTGTGTTTGCTCGTCTGCAAAATAAAGATGATAAAAAATGATAGCCATCTGGTGTGGTTGCTGTCAGTGTTCAGGACGTTAATAGGCACAAGGAGAGTTCCCAGCACAGGGCCTGAGTGCAGGGGGCACAACCTGGCCCCGCTATTTCTATATGCATCAGCAACCTTCGGTGAGTAAACCATGTGACACTTTTTTGCAGGGGGACAATTGGGATGATTCATATGTGATTTAGCGTGACTCTCCAAGGGGTGAAGAGATGAAGAGCTCAGTGAACTGGTGAATGACTGGATGGTCACCGTGCTTCCACATGATGGCTGAGGGCCTTGATCTCATTCCACCCGATGGGAGCATTGAAGGGGATTTATTCACATGTTACCAACAGGGTGTCTGCTAGGCATCACCGCCTCCCAACAGGATGGATATTTGGGGGCAGGGGAACTTGTTGGGTGATTTGATCTCCAAATTAAGATAATCTTAGACACAAAGGCAGGAAGCCCTCCCTGCTCCCTCGCAGGCTAATTGAGGCTTTGTTTCAGGAGGGAATCCCAGCCGTGACCTACGCAGGCTGAAGCTCCCAAGGTGGCTTGTCAGCTGACAGGGAGCTGAAGTACCCAAGTGAAAGCTAATGGCCCAGAGACAGAAATAGATGGCCAAGGGACAATTATCTGTCGATTTAGCATTTTCTGCCCTGCCAGGGGCACAGTGAAATCTGTACTATCTTAGGATGCCAGAGATGAGGTGTGACTTGGAAAGTCATTCATTCTGTCACCCAACACTTCAGAATATTGAGAGAGAGAAGAGAGAGAACTGTGAACTCGATTCTTATGGATACAAGATAGTGAGGCAGTTCATGTAGGGTCAGGAAGGCTGCATGGAGGAGGGCACCCTTGAGATGAGGCTCAGCAGATGAGGAAGAGCTTGCCCATCAGGAAACCTGGAAGGACCCTAACAGGGACCGCAGCACATGCAAAGGCACTGGGGTGTCCAGGGACCTCCAGTCTTAGTCACACCTGAAGCAGCAATGAATGTATCATTGATGGGATGAGGGGTTGGTGTCCATTGGTGGGCCGGAATCCCATCTCAGCTCATCAAACCAAGCTGTGGATGTGGAGTGTTGTCTTGGAGGATGTGTAGGGGACAGGTTCAGATCTGTCTGTTAGGGACTTCCTTCCACCTGCCCTTCTTCCCTCGGACAAACCGGACAAACTGGTCCAGGTGACTTCCCTCTGCAAATCTGCCTTGTGGGCCTGGCGCTTTAAGCAGCTTGGTTCTCTGGAATGACTGCCCTCAGCTGACTAGGTGCTTCAATTTGCATGTCGTGTTTGGTGCATTTGAAAGGTTCATTTGTTCTCCGCACAGCAGACCCACTGGGGGAGGAGCCTGGGGAGGAACCTGGGGAGGGGCCTGGGGAGGAGGGGAGGAGATCTGCATTTGGGCTTAGTGAGCAGGTCTCAGCCCAGCCCAGAGATCCTCTTTGAAGAGGGGAGTACACCAAGGTAAGGGAAGTGGGAAGCGGTCCTACGAGGGTGCATTTCAAGAGCACACTGCCTTTCTCGAAGCCAGAGTCCTGAGGGGCATCCAGCCCGCAAACCAAGCTGGCAAGGAGGGAAAACAGGAGCCTAGTAAAACTGCAGAATTAAAGTTGGCTAGGTCTCACAAGCGCTAAGGCCCCGTGCCTGGGCCTACTGAATGGAAACTCGGGAGTTCAGAGTCCTTGCTAGCAGCAGGTGACCTCTTTGACAGTCCCTTCTTCCCTGATTTCCAGAGGTCTCTCCCCGTAGGCCTCCTCCTCTCTGATCACGTTCTTATGCTAATGAGCAACACATTTGCATAACTTCTTGGGCCTCAGTTTCCTAACATAAGACAGATAATACCCACTTCCAAGTGTAATTCTGGGGCTGGGGATATAGCTCAGTTGGTAGAGTGCTTGCCTTGCATGCACAAGGCCCTGGGTTCAATCCCCAGCACTGCATATACACATACTCACACACAAAGTGTAATTCTAAAGATTAAATGAGGATGCTTGTGAAGGAAATGCCTTGGAAATACCATAGTGCTATTTAGTCCTTGGCCATTTTCGTTGTTTCTCTTACTAGCTCAGGGCCCAGGAAAGGATGAGGTGAGTGAGTCACTTGCTTTGGGTGCAAAATATCAAGGATGACAAAATACTTGGTAATCAAGATAAATAGTATTTTAATGCACTATTTTTTAAAATCCAAAATAATGCAAAGAAGCATGTTGACTAAAATTTCAAAAATTTAATTTGAATTTAAAGACAGACTGTGATCCCGCCTTGCATGACTGCCTCCCATGATCCCAGTCTTGCCTCAGTCCTTCTACTCTCATTCCCTTTTATTGTACGTATTAGTTGTTTTCCGTTTCTATAACAAGGTAGCTGAGGTGGAGTAAGTTATAAAGAAAAGAGGTTTATTTGGCTCTGAGTTCTGGAAGTTCAAAGCCAGGGTACTGACATCAATTCAGTTCTGGTGAGGACCTTGTGATGGAGGCATCTCAAGGATAGGTGCTCCTGAGGGATCAACCACATTGCCAGACAGGAAGCCAGAGGAAGGAGAGAGGCCAAGATCCTTCAGATTCCTCTGAAAAGAACTAACTGGGGTCCTGTGAAAACTATCTTACTCCCTCCTGAAGACAGTGCCCCTAATGACCTCCAACTGGGCTCCTCTTAATGGTCCTTCACTTCTCATATGGCCACACTGAGGTTCAAGTCTCCAACACAG
Organism: Glaucomys volans; assembly: GCA_020662805.1. Taxonomy (NCBI): domain Eukaryota; kingdom Metazoa; phylum Chordata; class Mammalia; order Rodentia; family Sciuridae; genus Glaucomys; species Glaucomys volans. Next base: position 319,727 of record JAJEJO010000231.1, read on the forward strand.
GGACCTTTTAGGGACATAATCATACCAGATCCAAACCACAGCAATGCCACACTGTCCCCACCATGAGAAGCCTTTGCCAGGGTTCTGTTCTCCCAGCATGGGCCTGGCTGTGAGGCATTGAGCAAATAAGGCTCAGGTCTCACGTGAGCTCCACTGAGCAGGGGCCTGCTACCTGGGTACCAGGATCCTTCATTTTCAGAAAAATCTCTAGAAAAGAGCAGACGCTCAACGAGTGTTTATAAAATAAGTGAATAAGAAGTAGGATCTCTAGCACGATCCTCTAGGTGATAAAGTTGTTTTCTAGAGGGCCTGGGACCACAGAACAGGTAGAATTGAACAAGTTTGCATGTGGACAGCAGGCCAAGGGAGCAGGCTTCTCCCAGATGGAGGGGAGGTCAGAGACTTGCCATGATAGAAATCCAGTCTCCTCCAGGCAGCGAGGGGCTAGAGTTGGAGACAAGCTCGTGTTCAGCTTGATACACATGTCTATGTGTAGCAATATTTCTCAGTGTGAGTATATGTTCTGACCTATGCCTATTTTCTTGCTCTGTCAGCTGAGAAGATGGAGAAGCAACAGATGTTTCAGCAACAATGAGCACCACAGGGCATCCAGATCTTCATCTCGAATACTACCTCCAATAAATGTAACCACATTCCTTGGAGAGATGGATGATGGAAGGTCTAGAAGAAGATGGGATGGACTGGAGCATCTTGTAGTATCAGAAAGCAAGGAAGTGTTCCAGGAAACACACACGTACACGCACGTGCGTGCACACACACACACACAGAGGTATGCACACCCAGAGTGATGTGGTGTGTCAAGAAGACACAGAGCCAAATGTAAGAGCTACCAATGACCCAAACTGGAACAATTTGAGAAATGAAATAAATAATGCAGTGTTATAACCCAGAGTACAAAATAATTATCCCTGGGTCAAAAATGATCTAAATTCATGCTTGCACAAATAAATGGGAGAGAAGAGCCAAATCTTCCATGTAGAAAAATTCCAAATAGTCCGAATAACTTACTTGGATAGTTCCCCCTCCAAGAGGTAGAGCAGAGCCTCCCAGTCCTTAGGCGTGTGCTACATGTGGTAATTTCCTTCATAGAGGCCCCTTTATGCAAAGGGAGGAAGAGTAAGGTCATGCTGGAGAAACCGACATCACTACCTCGGCCAGGTGCTCGGGGTTAACATCAGCAGTCACAGGACATGTGGATGATGGACATTTCGTATCACGTGATGAAATGGCTCTTCACTTCTGGGCTTCTCCCAATGACCAATAGGCCTGATCATGAGGAAAACACCAGACACATCCCAACTGAGGGACATTCCCACAGTACTTGACCGGTACTCAAAACTGTCAAGGTCTTGAAGAACAAGGAGAGGAGCCTAAAGGTAGTGTGGTGTCCTGGACAGGAGCCTGGGATGGAAAAGGGACATTAGGTGCTATGATTCACACATGAGGTGTCTCCAAAAGCTCATGTGTGAGACAACACAAGAAGGTGCAGAGGTGCAGTGATTGGATGATGTGAGTTATAACCCGGGTTAATCCTCTGATGTGGATTAACTGTGTGGCTGTAGGAGGAAGGTCACTGGGGGCGTATCTTTGGAGTTTATATCCCTGGTGAGTGGAGCTCTTTCTTTTCCTGACTGTGTTTCACCTCCACATCCTTCCACCATGGTGCTCTGCCTCACCTTGGGCCTAGAGTAAAGAAGTTGGCCATCTTGGGACTGAGACCTCTGCAACTGTGAACACCAGATAAACTTTTCCTCCTCTAAAATTGTTCTGGTCAGGTCTTTTGGTCACAGTGGCAAAAAAGCTGACGGAAACATTAGGGGAAAACCAAGGAAATGACGTATGAACTTGAGTTGATATTAAGGTGTCAATATCAGTTCATCAATTATGAGAAATGTATCATACTTAGGTAAGACCCTGATAATTAGGGAGTGGGCCAGAGGTCTGTGGGTACTCTGAACTCTCTTTGTAATGCTTCTGTGAGTCTGAAACTCTTACAAACTAAGAGTTATTTCAAAAAGACAAGAACTCTCTAAAACAGTAGCAGAGTTTATATATGTCGAATTGTCAAGGACATGAATGGTACAATAATTTTAAATTTTTAAATTTCTTTAATTTTTGATTTTTTTGTTCTAATTAAAATATCATTTTTTTAAAACCAAAAAACTCGCTGCATCTGGTTGTTTGGAGCTACTGCAAGCGAAGATTGAGGGGACGTACATCAGTGGATCATTTGAGCCAATCTGGTCAAGGCTGTGTAAGAGGAAGCACATAGGATTTGGGCAGCCAGCAGCCAAGGGAGTTACCCACACCAAAGGGCAAAGGGAAGAATGCTTGGAAAAAGTGAGATCTGAGCCAAGTGTTTGGGAATCAGAGGAAGTTTGCTCAGTAGTGTGAATTGGCAGTGGAGAGTGGGGGAATCTCTCCCGTGGGTAGAGATTTTGCTTAAGTGGCCCCCTAATTCACCCAGGTCTCCTAACCTCACATCCCTAATCCTCTCTGCTTGTGCTGCCATTAGTGGAGGCAGCTGGCTGACCTCCTGTCCTCATCTCTCCGTCTTGTCCAACATGCTTGTCCACCTTGCTTGGGCTCAGGTGTTCACTGCCCTGCTAGAAAGACAGCTGCCTGAGGGCACGTCTCTGTCTTCTTCCATAAACACCCCTTCTCTGTCACTGCTAAAGAATCACTTACTGTGACACCCAATGCAACGTGAGGAAGACTTTTTTCAAGACGTTGCAACAGAGGAGGACGATCAGGCTCCAGTCTGACTGCAGCAGGGATGAGTGGGGATGAAGAACGCACCTGACCCAAGAGTGAGGGCATCAGTGGATGGAAGATCAGGAAGAGGAAGGCTCGGGGCTGGGGAGTTCTTGAAAATCCTCTATCACAGAAGCAGGTCCGATATCAAGGGTGGGGTGAGGGATTTGATCAGCTATCCAGGAGGATCCATTTTCGAGGGTGGGAAACTCTCTAAGTGGACTTGGCAGCATCCATACTGAGCTCATCAGAGGTCACAAAGCCAAGGTCAAGGACTAGTCAAGAAGAGGGCTAGGATGCCTTGTCAAGGAGAGTCTGTTGCTGAAAGCTCAGTCCTGTCCCCAATGCCAATCCAATAATGAAGATATGGTTTTGAGAAAAAGGGAAAAGAAAGTTTATTGCTTTGCTTGCAAAAGAGAAACATGGGGGACTCCTGTCCCAAAGGCTGTGGTCCTGCCTGTCATGGGGAACAGGGAGGTTTTAAGGTGATTCAGAGAAAATGGGATTAAGGAAGAGAGATCAGAAAGGAGAAGATCAGGGAAAAGAAGACCAGGGAGAAGTTCAGGGAAAAGGTTGGGGAAAGAAAAAATCCATGTAAGTTTCAAAGCCACAGAGATATTGTCAAAGCATCAAGTGAACCCCTGCTACAAGTCTCTGTCCCCTCCTGGCTTGGCCCATTGTATGGTGGTCTGTACCAGGCAGGACTCATGGATTACAAAGACAAACAGCCCCCCCAGCCTCAGTGAGGGAAGGGTCCTCAAAGGCCCCAGGCACATCCCTCATTTAGGGCAGAGCTCACAGTGTGATCCCGGGTGGCCCCCAGCCCTTCCTCTCTGGGCCCTCCTGCCCTCCAGCACGGCTGCTCTTGAGACCTGTTTATCTCCTCCTCACCACACACCACCTTTCTCTTCCATCTCTCACGTCTGCTGACATCAACTCCAACTGAGCCCTCCAGATGCTCTCATGGAATGGCTACTGCGTGGGATCTCTGTGACCCAGTTCCTCTTAGTGAGAGCCTGAGACCTCTTGAGTCACGTGGTCATGCTTGCTCCAATCAGCGGCAGCAGGGTTGGGGGCACATGACTGCGTTTTGCAGAGGAAGTGAGCAAAGCCAGTTGAATCGGGAGGGGAAGCTGGCTGTGGGAGCAAGCTGACCCCCTGTCTGCCCCGCAGGCCTTTCGGGAACACTACTGTGAGTCTGGAAGAGGGACTGCAGCGTCCTTTCTGGGGACTGACACCTGCTTCCAAGGCTGGATGACTCTTCTGTCTTGTGCTTGTTATGACTGAATGTGGGGACAATGATGAAGAATTAGAATGGACTCCCGCACAATTTGAAGGTCACATCCATGCAAGGAGCTGGTGGCCCGCCAGCCATTCCTTCTCTGCCACTCCCCAGTTGTGGGGACCTGGCCCAGTCCCCACTGCATGACAATCAATTGAATTTAAGTGACACGGTCTGTTCTAGTCACCTGCCCTCGGCCAGCCAACAGTTAATGACAGTCATTCCATGAGCTCATGGAGGCCCCCTCGGTCCACAGTCAGGTGTGGAGAAACGGAAGTGGGGATCAGCATTAGCTGACGTCCTGGACCCTCTGCGGCACTCCCTTGTCCGCTGTCAATGCTCCCAGGAGGCCCTGTGACTGAGAGAACCGGAGAACAGGAGGACGAGCCGAAGAGGACTTGTTTAAGACAAGGCCACTTTCAAGGAGGAAAGTAGAAAAGCCAGAATGCAATTGTCACCAGAGAAGGAAAGGGCCCACCTGAGAGGAGGGGAGGGAAGTCCCTCCCCCTCGCCCTTTGCCACTCTTCTCTGTGGGGAGAGGGGTGTTGGAGACCTTTGCTTCTTTATGTGGCATCAGATACACCAAGTTCAAGGCTTTAGAGCCCAGGGCAGGAGACTTAAACTGTTCTAAATTTTAGCTTGTCCAACTGAGCAATGGGAGATTCAATGTCTTTCTCCTGGGCCACCATGGGAAATGTGCTGCACCGTATGGGAAGGCCACATCTGCTGTCCCTGGTGCCTGTGGCCTTCTCCCTCCAGCTGGAGGCCCAGCAGTCCCGAGTGGTTGGAACCTAGTGCCCATCCACTTAGTCCTGCAGAGAAGGAACCTGAGGCCCAGAAGGGCCTGGCATTTGCCTAAGCCTTGCACAGGGCCTTGCCACCAACTGCACAGAAATGACGCAAGACCACAGAACAGGTGACCTACGCCCCACCCGGAGCAGAGGACACTGCAGACCCCTGAGCCGTGGTTTGAGGTACAGAGGTTCACAGGACAGAAGCCCACAGTGAGCACAGAGGCCTGGAGATCACACACCACAGCCAAGGCAGAGCCTCAAGGGCCCAGCAGGTAAGGCCGCCTGGGTCGGGGAGGCCCAGGGACGCCCCTAGCTCCCTGGATCTGCTCTGCGCAAGCTGCCTTCAGGACAGTGTTTCATCCTGAGCGAATCCCTCTTGCATCTCCTCACTCAGCATCCATTCCTTCCTTTCTAGTGACAGAACCCACATTTACTTTGAAAAGCATCCCTTCCCATTTTTTATCTATTTTAATTTAATTTTTAATTTCTTGATCTGATTCTGTTCTCCATCCTCCAGCGAGGAGCATAGCACACCAACTGACCTTGCCAGTCTGATTCAATCAGAGCATCGTGTCCTCTGGTTGTGGTGATTGATCCAGGGATGGGCACATGGCCAGGCCAGACCTTCCGGAGCTGGTGAAATTTAATGGGTATGTGAACTACCAGCAAAGAGACCGTCTCCCTCTCCACTGGTGGAAGGACAGGGTATAAGCTGAAGCTGCCACCGTAAGGAGCAGCCTGCCTAAGAACAGAGCCCTCACCGGGGACGGCAGGTCAGGGGGTCTCAGCATACAGTCCTCCTCCACCTAGCTTTGGAGAGAAACACCCTGATTTCCCAGCTCTTGGTGGCCCTGGCAATGGAACTGGATTCTGTCTTTGGGACCAACTCTAGCTTTGTTCCAAAGGTACCCTGTGGCACAGCCATTGCTGCCCATAGATGATATAAGGATGGTTTTTAGCCTGTGTTCTTACAGTTGCTCTGAACAATCTCAATGCAGTCACTTCACACTGAGAAGTTACGCTTTCTGTATGAAAATGTTGACAATGGTGTTTTCCATGGGCAGGGGGACCCCTGCAGACATAATTAAGGTGTAAGCAGTGAGGGATTGAGCATGTGCCACCTGGAACCCTTGTCAGGGAAGGACTTATTCCCAGATGCTGGTGCATCATCAGTCCAGTCCCTGGGGAGAGGCCCCAGTTGCAGGAAGCAGCCTCCCATGGGGCAGGGTGCTCGGGGCCTACATGGGTTGCCTTCTCTCTCTACCTGCTCCTGCTTCCTCTCCCTCCTCCTCCTGGGAGCTGAGTCCAGGGCCGCTCTGTAATACGTACTCTGCAGGCTCGATTTCCTGAGATGGCCTCTCAGAGAACCCAGTTACTGCCATAAACTAATTTGTTCTCTAGTGGGATCTAGTGGGAGGGCCAGAGAATTTGAGGGAAGGAGGGGTGGGCTCAAACGCTTACTCAGTGGCAAAGGGTAGTGCTATGGTTTAGGTAAGGGTCCACCAAAGGCCCATGTGCTGAAGGCTCTGTCTCACTCCTGTGACACTTCGGGAGGGGTGGAATCTAGGAGTGTGGCCTAGTGAAGAAGGGAGGTCATTAGGGGTGTGCCCTAGAAGGGGATCCTGGGACTCTTCCTCCTCCTGGCCCTTTGCTTCCTGGGTGCCGCAGGGTGAGCAGCTTCCTCTACCATGCACTTCACCACCATGTGCTGCCTCACCACAGGCCCAAGAGCAATGGACCCATGTACCTATGGACCCAAACCTCCAAAACTGCGACCCAAAATAAATCCTGCCTCCCTTCAAGTTGATTTACTCAAGATTCTTTCACACTAATGGAAAGCTGACGAACACAGGCCAGATGCACAGCGGGGGCCACAAGAGGGACAGGTCTGTCAAAGCCCCATCCCTGCTCTGGACCCCAGCCTTTAATTAGGGAGATTCCAGAGAGGCAATGAGCGGATAAAGAAAAGACAAACAGACACACATAGGGAGAAAAGGCTGGGGCCAGGTGGGCGGCCAAGCCCTGGTGAGGCTCGACGGACTCTGAGCTAGCTCAGTAAGTTTATGATACAAGTTTCATCATCAGAAGGTCAATTGTGGGAAAGTTTCAGCAAGCAGGCAATCTGAAGGGTCAGAACTGGTAAGAGTTTAGGGTCGGGGCTGGGATTGTGGCTCAGTGGTAGAGCACTTGCCTAGCATGTGTGAGGCACTGGGTTCGATCCTCAGCACCACATAAAAAAATAAATGAATAAAATAAAGGTCCATCAACATCTAAAAATATATTTAAAAAAAAAAAGAGTTTAGGGTCATTGTCCTGCACAGGGTGAAGTAACTTCTATATAGCAGAAGTAGCTGGAATTGCTAAAGAGATGGAAACTGAGGTTCCTGGAGCTAAGTAACTTGCCTGCAAATGCATAGCTAGGAAATGGCAGAACTAAGGATTGACCTCAAGCCTGAGACCTGAGCTCCCAGGTCCTCCCTTCACCCCTGTGTGTCTCTGCTTGCTGGTGGCAAATCAATACTAACATTAAGGAAGGCAATGGGAAGGGTCATGGGTGTTGAGGAAGCCTCAGGTCTGCGATCCTACGGCTCGGCCTGAAATGGGCAGTGGGCCCTCAGAACAGAGTCCTTAGTGAGTGGATTCGGCTCCCTCAGCAGGAGGGGCCGGCGGATGCTCACTGCAGGAGGAAGCCCAGTGTCAGCAGATTCTCGGGGTGCAGCCTGGCCTGGCTGCCCCTCGACTCACCAGCTTGCTCCTTCTGAAGGTGGTTTATTGGGGCTGGCTCCCTGAGGGCCACTTCCTGAGTGGAACATGAAGGCAGTAGTGAGATGCTTATGTGGAGTTTTCTTCCTCGGCAGGGAGGACAGGAAGCCCATCTGAGTCAGCAGGTGTGGGCAGCCTGGTGCTCTGGGGCCGAGATGCCCAGAGTTGCTGAGACAGGCCATCAAGCCTCTGCCCTGGTGGACCCTCAGGAGGACCAAAGCCGGAAATGACCTTACTCTGGCTTCTCTGCCTCCCTCAGCAGGCCTTTCCCACCCTGGAGGACTTCACACTCCCCCAGGGACCCTTCAAGGAGTCGAGGCTGAGGATCACAGCACAGAGTCTAGGAGCCTGGGGCCAGACACACCCCACTCTCTGCAGACTGTGCACACTGTGGAAATTAGGAATCTCCGGCTGTTATGGGGGCCATGGTTCAGTGTCCTTAGTAATGAGAACACCTCTTCACTCAGCGACAACCTCCAGGACAAGGGGCTCCATATCCTATCTTAAGAAACCATGAGAGACTGCAGGATAGTGGACTCCTCATTTTACAAATGAAGAAATGCATTAAACAGAAGTTGCTTAGAGTTGCAGCAGGTTGAACTTTCAGACCTCTGGTGGTGTCCACTCTCCTCCTCCCTCGATAGAACTCCATTGTATCCAAGTAGCCCTCTGTCGCCACAGGGAGGTGACCACACCTCTGGATCCAGGGCTTGGTCTCATTATCTCCAGTAAGCAACACATGGCACTCAGGGCAATGCCATTGGTCTGTGTGGCTTCCCTGGGGTCCTCTGAGCAGATGCTTTAATTTCTCTGGGCAGCCATCTAATGCACATGAGGAGAACCAGCCTTAGGATGGTGTCAATGTTGAGCAGAAAGAAGGAAGAGGCTGAGTCTCTGTTGACCTTATCAAGTCTTGAACCACCGCTCCTGAAGCCTGACTTCCTCTAGACTTTCTGTGCAGCCAGATAAATTAGCGCTTAATGATAAAGTTTTTCTCTTTTATCAAATAATTTAACAAATGTTAATTTAATGACTACTAAGTATGCAAATAACTTGCATACAGGATTTCATTTTATTCTCATGATAGCCTCAGAGAGGTTAAGCAATAGAAGGAAAGGCCACACAGCTATCACATGACAGAAACTGACTTGAAACTTGAATCTCTCTGAGTTCAGAACCCACATTGTTTGTAACATTGCACACCACTTTCCCAAAACCAATGACCCTCAAGCTTTAGCCCCAGCCTAGGAAGATCATTGCAATCTATAATATCAGACCAATTTCCATCACAGCTTTACCTTCCCTATATACACCCTAAGAAAAGTGCCCTACTACCCCAGGATCTATCAGGAGAACTTGTCTTTTATCATAAGATCAGGTGAGAAAGACCAAGTGAGAATTCAGACAGAGATGGAGCAGGACTACTGCTCCTATTTCCGTGGAGAAGGGGGAAGAGCTACCAATAGCCCCTTCCTTGATGAAAGGGTAAACTCTTGCCCAGGCCACCTCTCCCCTGTCCCATCTCATCCTTGGGGGACTACATTCATCAGTGCAAATTCATTGAGCACCTCTTACAAGTCAAGTCCAGTTCCAAGTGCCAAGGAAAAAGCAGTGAAGGCAGGTCCCCCATGGGGACGCTCAGGGTGTTCCTTGGAGCACGGCCTTTGTGGGCCATGGTTTTCAGGCACTCAGGGCTCATTGCTCCCCAGCCCTCCCGTCTTCTCACTCATCATGCTATTTTTCAGCAGAGTATCTTAAAGGACGAAGAAGACATAAGATATACATTTGAAGAATGAAGGACGAAGAAGACAGAAGATATACATTTGAAAATTAAGAAATTATGCAACATAACTACCAAACTTAGGCTGTATCTTAAATGTACACATTTACCAACAATTTAAGAAAAATAATTTTGGATACAAAAACATACAAAGACATGCAATTGTCCTCTTCATAGAATCATAATTCATTAAAAGTTTATTTATTCTCTGTCTCTATCTATTGCTCCAGTTTAAAGTTATATTCATCATTGAATGGCACTGGAATCAAAGACAGATCAATGCCATAGAAGCAGGCCAAAGTCCATACTGGAATTTAGGACATGAGCTTTGTGAGTTTTTGCACAGCGAAAGTTTATAATTTTGAGGAAATTCAGCATGTGAATTTTTGCTTCATGAATCATGATTTTGAAGTCAGGTCTAGGAGTCTCCCTTACCCTAGATCCTGAAAATATTCTCCTGTCTTTTGTTTTCTAAGTTTCTATAGCTTTACATTTAAATCCCTTATCCATTTGGAGTTCAGTTTTGAACAGCAAGTGAGACTGGTCAAGGTCCACTGATTGGCCTGTGGCCATCCCGTTGTTCCACCTCTATTTGTTGTGAAGACTACTATGTCTCTATTGAAAGGAAGAAGGGTGGTCAACACCTGTCCCTGAAGCGTCCCTTTCCGTCCCCCAGAACCGAGCCAAGTCAGGGGAGCAGGGAAGCAGTGTCACCTAATCTTGAGGTTCGGACTGCAATGCTCAGACAAGTATTATCTGGAAGGATTCCCTCTTCCTCTCTGACTTCCTCTCTCTCTCTCATGCCAATCACTGTAGCTAGATAGTAAGTTCAAATTAATTTTTAAAATTTGTTCTAATTAGTCGCACATGACAGTCAAATGCATTTATACATTTTGATGGATCATACATAAATGGACTATAATTTCCCATTTTTCTGATTGTGCATATTGTAGGATCACATGATTCTTTTTTTTCAAAATTGTTTTAGTTATTTTAGTTCCTTTGTCTTATGTATATGTGTGCGGTTATTGGAGATTGAACCCAGGGGTGCTCTACCACTGAGCTGATCCCCAACCCTTTCTTTTTTTTATTTTGAGACAGGGTCTCACTAAAATGCCAAGGCTGGCCTCAAACTTGTGATCTTCCTGCCTCAACCTCCTGAGTTACTGGGATTACAGGTGTGTGCCACCTGCCCAGTTTAGCTTCTTTGTCTTTCCATGCAAATTTTAGAAGAGTCTTATCTATAGTTACAAAAACATATTCCTAGAATTTGATGCGAATTGCATTGAACTTGTATATCAGTGTGGGAAAAATTGGCATCTGCACTATGTTGAGTCTTCCAATCTATGAACATGGTACATCTCTCCATTTATTTAGATCTTCTTTGATCAGGGTATTGCAGTTGTCAGCATACACCTCCTATACACATGTTTCTAGGTTTATACCTAGGTATTTCTTTTATTAAATGATTGTGAATGCAGTAACCACTTGTTCATTGCTAGTATATAGAAATTAATTAATTTTCTTTGTTTATCTTGAACCTTGTTTTTTCCTCCTTCCAGATATCCCCAAATTTCTTCTTTTGTTGCTTCCTTTCTGTTTAGAGAAAGTTCCTTAGCCATTGTTTATAGAAGACCTGCTGATGACAAATTCTTTTAATTTCTATTCATCTGAAAACATATTTATTTCCTTTTATAAAAGGCTATTTCCACTGGATATAGACTTTTGGCCTGACAGTTCACTTTTCTCAGCACTTGAAAATATTGTGCCACTTCCCTTTGGTCTCCGTAATTTCTGATGAGAAATTCACTGTCACACTAGTTACTTTTTGCTGCAGGCAAGGTGTTCTTCCCTGCCTGCTTTTAAGAATTTTTGGTTTTAAATTCCAGGAATTTAATTATGACATGTCTTTGAGTTTTGATTTCTAGAAAATCATGTCTGTGATTTCTTTGAGTTTTTCCTGTTTGAGATTTGCTTAGCTTTTGAATTTGTAAGCTCATTTGTCTTGTCAATGTGGGGAGTTTTCAGCTGATTAAAAAAATACATTTGCAATCCCATTCTTTTTCTCCTTTTATGTGGAGGTGAACTTCAATGATACAAATGCCAGATCTTTTATTGTGGTTCTATTGGTAGCTGAGCCTCTGTTCATGTTTGGACAGTCAACTTCCCCTCTGTTGCTCAGATTGTAATTCCTCTTTCTGTTTTCCAGTTCATTGCTCTGTTCCCTTCAGTTTGATTTTCAGCTCATCTACTGTTATTTTATTTTGGTTGTTGTATTTTTCGATTCAAAATTTTCTGTTTGATTCTTCTTTATATATTTTAATTTTTCCTGAGACTTTATATCTTTTAATTTTCCTAACTCTTTCCTGAGACTTTCTATTTTTTATTTGTTTCAAGAATGCTCGTCACTGCAATTGAATCATTTTTATAATAATGCTTTAAAAGCTTTGTCATAATTCTAACATCTCTGTCATCTCAGCCTTTTCTCATTAAATTTGTAATCTTTCTGGCTTATGGTACAATGAGTGAATTTTTATGGCGATTAGATGTTTTGTGTTTACTAAGACTCTAGGACCTGTTGGAAGCTAGTAATATTGTTCAAGCAGGGGAGGGGAACTCATTACCTTTGGCTAGAGGCAGAGTCTCAATTCCACATTTGACCTGTGCTACTCTTGGGTAGGGGGTTCTTCATTATGCTGGGGGACTGGAAGTCCAGGATCCCCACATGGCTCTATGGACACTGTGAGGAAGAGAGCCTCTTTGGCAGGGATGGTGCTCCTAACTTCTCACTTGGCCATCTCTGATGCCAGCAGGAGGCGTTGGGGTGCCTTGTTATGACACCACAAGTGTAAAAACCTTGGCTCCGCACTCAGCACTTACTGGCCTCAGTGAGGATAAGAGCTTCAGAGCATTCTGGGCCGGGCCTGGCTAAAGTGGAGTGATGATTATCTGACAGTCTGACAATCTCACTGGGCTGGCTCTTCCAAGGTTTTGACTAGAGAAGACAAGTTGTGTGTGTGTGTGTGTGTGTGTGTGTGTGTGCGAGCGCGCATCCTCGCTGTGTGCTCCTAATGGTGTTGCTTGGGTACTGGCTTTTTCAGGTCCATTCTGGGATATGAGACAGAATAAAACCCCAAGGAACTCGCCACCATGCTACTCACTGGGTCATGAGGCCTCCAGCCCATGGGTCACACCTCTGCCTGTGTCTTATGCAGAATGGCTCTGGTGTCTGCAGCACCTAACAGGAGCAGGAGGGACAAGCATGTCACTCCTTCTCAGAAGTGTGTGCTCTAAGACAGATTTAATTGAAAGAAGGCAAGGCATCGAACAGAGTTAGTGTGCCTGTGTGCTTCCGTGTGTGGATGTATGTGTGTATATGGATGTGCATGTGTGTGCATGCGCATGGATGTGTGTATACGTGTGTGTGTGTATGGATGTGTGTGCATGTGTGGCTCTGTGTGTGTGTGCATGTGTGTGAGTACACCCTCTCTGAACGGCCAAGCATAGAACATGGACAACGTGGTTGCCATGAGAACTTGGGTCAGGGAGGAAACCAAGCTGAGCTTCCCTCCGTGCCCTTTGGTAGCCCTTCAGATGTGAGCCCAGTGTGTTTGTCACATACTCAAAAGAATGAGAACTGGAGTCTTGAGTACAGTGTGACACACAATTTCACTTTCTCCATGAATGTCTCTGCCCTGTTGCCCAATCTTGAGTTGCAGGTTGAATTGTGTCCCTCCTCAAATTCATGTCAAAGCTGACCTCCCAGTGACTTGCAATGTGACTGTATTTGGAGACAGGGCCTTTAAAGAGGTACAGAAGTGAACCTGAGGCCATTAGAGTGGGCCCTAATCCAATCTGACTGGTGTCCTTATAAGAAAGAGAGATTAGGACGATGACACGCAGAGAGGGGAGATCATGTGAGGACACTAGGAGAGGCCGGCATGTGCAGGCCAGGGAGAGAGGCCTCAGAAGAAAGCAACCCTGCCGGCACCTCGACCTCAGACCTCCAGGCTCCAGGGCTGCAAGGGAACTAATGCCTGCTGTTCCAGCCACTGGGAATGTGACCCAGCTAACCCTAACCCCACAGGGAGACAACTTTGAAGGTGTGAAGCTGAGACCCGGTGTACTAAGTGTACATAAGGCCTGAGACAGAGGACCCTCCGGCCTCTGTGGTCCAGGTGTGTGGTGAGGAGGGAGGCCCAGGCTGCCCTCTGGGGTGACCCCTGGCCTGTGCTCCCTGAGGGGAGCACCAGCCTGACTCTAGGATTTCTACTATGGCAACTGCAGTTTGGGGAACCTTCTGGATGCAGCTCCACCAATAAACACTGCCCCTGGCCTCACCTGCTCCTTCGTGTTCTCAATCAGAGCAGGAGAGGCGGCGGCTAATCCACTCCCACGGCTCCAGTAAGAGCAGCTCTGCAGGGTTTTGGTGCTTTGAAGAGCATCATCCCATGCGTCATGTGGGGTCTCTTATAGAAAGTCCCTCGGGACCCTTACACTCTGATGCCCAGATCACCCGTCATAGCCTGTGCCTCCTCTGAAAACCTCAGCGTTGGCCCTGCTCCTCGCTTGGCCTCTTTCTGCTTGGTGGAAGGCAGGCCACTGGGTAATTAGTTACAGAAATGGTCTTTCTGTGATCTTCTGCTCCCTTTCCATATTTTTATGGTTTCTTGTTGGTTGGTTTAATCTGTCCCTTTTCTTCTTTTTCTTGTTGGAGTTGTTTTCAATCATTTTACACGTTTCTGTTGCAAATTCCCTCAACGTTGCTGACGCGCATATAAACTGACATGCACGTACAGACAGATGGAAAGAGAGGATTCACATAGTCCCGTCCTGATAGTATGGGGATGAGGAACGCTCACTGAACATGTGTTATGTGCAGAGGACTCTGGGGTACACTTATCATGCATCCTCCACTTGATCTTGGGATGATATGACTGTCCTCAGTTCCCAAAGACACCAAGGCTCTGGGGAGTTCCAGCCCATAGCCAGAGGTCACCTAGCTTTCAAGCAGCTGAGGGTGGAGCCCATCGCCCCTTCCCTAACTGCTGAGGAGGAGAGGCGCATGCTCCCTCTGTGCATGGAAGACACTCACCACGCAGTGGCTAAACATGGGCTCCTGAGACAGGGCTGTTGCCCCATTTGTTTATGGTCTGACACTGGTGGGGATTCATTAATGTTTGTGAAGGTGATGAATGAATGAATGGATGAATGAGAATGAAACTCAAGAACTGTGGGAGTTCAGGGAGGAAAGATTTGGGGGAGGTCGAAGAAGGGAAAAGAGTCTTCAGTAGTTCCCTCTGATCCTGGTAGAATCCAGAACTCCAGGCTGGATTTGCTCCAAGGCTGAAGTTTGTTCCAAGGACAGCTGTGATGACAGAAGTCACTTAGGACTCAGTACTGTCTCAGGAGGCATTGCCGGGGGCTTGGGGTGGGGGCCCCACAAGGGGGAGGGAGCAGAGAACCCCAGATCCCTCTGCTTTATGGCCTTGAGGGCAGGGACTGAGAACTCTTCCCCAGGAGAAGACTGCCTCGGGACCTGGGTTCTTCTTGGATGGGCCAGTAAGCCTGTCTCTGTGAGTGGGAGATCCCTCACTGTGACCACCTGCCTCCCAGGGTCGCTGGGGAAGTGGGGGACCAGATGACTGAGCAAGGGCTGTGTGCATTTTCAGGGAAGGCCCCCAGAATCACTAAAGGGAAGCCTGTTCTATGAAGCTGATCTACACAGAGTGACAGGCACACGCGGAAAAATGTCAAAGCAGACCCTTGCCAAAGCGCTGAAGTGGGGCTGCGTCCATGGCTGAGCGCTGGGGCTCCGAGTATCCTGGCCCAGCCAGCTCTTCCCTCCCAGGGCAGATGAGCGCGCAGCCTAACAGCACCGCCTCCCCAGAGGCCCAGGGATAACACCACTTGGCGGTGTAATTTCACCCACCGGGGGGTGCCTTCCTCTGTCAGGGTGTGCTGCGGTAATCTCTCTCCAAGGCCCCAGAGAGAAGAAAGGAGATGCGCCCCCGCCAGCCTCTGCGCCAGCGGCCAGGTTCCAAGCTCCCTGGAGAAGCAGCAAGAACTTGGTTCTCAGAGGAGCGAGCAGGATTGGAGGGCGAGGGAGCCACTCGGAGAGGCCGCGCTGGCTGTGGTCCAGATCCTGAGGTCGCTGGAGCTGGAGTGGAAGGATCGCAAGCTGCTTCCGGACCACATCTGCACCAGCTCTTCCAGCGCGGAGCTGCAGAGGAGTGGCCCCGTGGGCGTGGCTGTGCGGGGCCCTGGCTGTGCGCAAGATTTAGAGCCTAAGTTACAATGATGTTCTGGGGTGACCTGCGTTATCAGAGAGAAGCCATCCAGCGGGGATGCAGTCATGAGGGTGGGATTTACTCTCCCTAACTCCATGGGCTGCCTTCCCCATTCTTTGTATGGATAACTGATGGTTTTCAGTCCCCTGCAGAGTACCATGGAAACATCCCAAACTCACACTCCCTCCTGGAAGCCCTTTAGGATCTGCCCAGCTCTCTGGCTTTCCCTAGCCTGCAGACCATTAACCTTCCAACCCAGCCACAGCAACACCTTACCCCACCCCCATGAAAACTCCTACTCATTCGTCAAAACCCAACCCAAATATTCTCTCTCCAGGAAAGGCTTTCAAGATCTGGCTGGACATAGAGGTTGGCTGCTCCCTCTTCAGTGCTCGAGAGCACCCTGAAACACCTCTGTGAGAGCAGAGACAAATTATGTCTCATTTGTCCCACGTGCCTGTGGATGGCAGGGAGAAGCAGGTTTGTCTTTGGCGTCTGTGACTGGCAAGCACATGGCTTTAGGGACACAGATCTAACGGTAATGACACGAAGCCAGGCATACTCCCCTAAATAACAAAGAAGCACTCTCCAGCTCCTGGACCAGCTGACTGCCACTGTTTTCAAGAGAGCTCAGGAAACAAAGGCTTGACACGGCCATTCTGCAGGAACGTGGGTCCCCAGGTTCCAAAGACAAAGGCTGTTAACTGTCATGGGGAACACAGAACTAGAGCAAGAGGTCACCTGGTCCTGCATCTGGGTTACAGGTTAGGGAACAGAATCCGAGAGGGTGGGCAGATTGGACAGCCAGGTGTCCACGAGCTGTCAGATGTCATTTGTCTGCTGTTTCTAGTTGGAAAGTTAATGCTTCCTATTTGGTCCCAGCACACAGAAAGTGGAAGGGCCCTCAGAGACCCATCAGCCCAAATGTGCTGTCACAGAGATGAAAACTGAAGCTTGCTTACCAGAGGGGCCTGGAGAGAGAGGAGAGAGTGCACAGAGATGTGCCAGACACAGCACGCCAAGAGCCATGCTGGGAATTTAAATGGACACTTTCCATCACGTGGTTAGGAAGGGCTTCTCGACGCAGGTGACATTTGAGCTGAGATCTGAGTGACAAGAAGGCCCCAGCGAGCTGAGGATCTGTGGGAAAAACAGGGTGAAATAAAGAATCAGTGCAAAGACCTTGGAGTGGAGTCAGGACTGCTGTCCCCAAAGGAGAAATGCCAATGGTGCCTCTGAACAGCACCTGGTCTTGGGACAGGTCCCCTAGAAATGGGGCCTGAGAGGGAAATGCCAGGTGGGCCAGTTAGAGGGCAGCTCTCAGAAGAAACCAGGAAAGGAGAGAGGGAAATGGAACATGCCAGGGAGGATCTGGGCACAGGTGTTGTTCAGGAGGACTCTCGTGTCCTGATGCCACAGGGCTGTCACCTTAAGCTGCACCGCAGAGGCCATCCTGGAGTGGCAGGGTGGTTACACCCACATCAGTCAGTCACAGGTCACTCCTGTGGAGTGGCAGTGCACCCAGGTATCCACAGCAAAGCAGATCTCATCAGCCAAGGGCCCTGTCCCCTGAAGGATACAAGCAAGAGCCATTCGCATCTCTTGAGCTAATTGTGTGATTCTTGTCTTTACGTCTACTGACGTGATGAATTGCGTTTCAACCTTGCATTCCTGGGATGAACCCCACTTGATTGTGGTGCACTATCTTTTTAATACATTTTTGTATGCATTTCACCAGTATTTTATTAAGAATTTTTGCATCTGTGTTCATCAGGGATATTGGGTCTGCAGTTTTCTTTCCTTGACGTCTTTGTCTGGTTTTGGTATCAGGGTGACACTAGCTTCACAGAATGGGTTTGGAAGGGTTCCCTCCTTTTCTATTTTATGGAATCATTTGAGGAGGATTGATATGAGTTCTTCTTTGAAGGTCTGGCAGAACTCAGCTGAGAATCCATCTGGTCCTGGGCTTTTCTTTCTTGGTAGGCTTTTGATGGCGTCTTCAATTTCATTGCTTGAAATTGATCTGTTTAAATTTTCTGTGTCTTCCTGCTTCAATCTGGGTAGGCCACATGTCTCTAGAAATTTGTCAACGTCTTCAAGATTTCCTACCTTATTAGAGTATAGATTTTCAAAGTAGTTTCTGATTATCATCTGTATTTCAGTACCTTTGTTATTTTTATTATTTCTGTTGGATTTTTAAAGAATCTAACCAGGAAATGTACCTATCCATTCTACTGTTCTCTGTGGTTTTTTATTATTAATTTTGTTGGTTAAAATTATCTTTTCTTTTTTTGCTGAGCACACTTTGTGAAATGATTTGAGTTGAATGAATAAATCATTTATTTTATTTTAAAAAAGAACAAACAGCCATTAGCAGCCACCACCAGCTGCAGCTGGCAGGGTGTCCCTTAGAGAGTCTGGGTGGACACCCACATGCTCAGTATACCTGTTTCCCATCTGGACCCAATCAGGGTTATTTCTGTGCCACTGTCCATTTGATGTCCACCATCGCCCTGTGTGAAGTCACCACTATTTTGCAGAAGAAAGCACGGAGACATGGAGAGAGTGAGGCACTTGCCAGCCCCCTCTGCCAGGAAGCTGGAGGGCGGGGCCTCAGACCCAAGTTTTCGGGTCCTACAAATGCTCTGCCTGCTGCTTGGACTGCAGATTCCTTCCATGTATAAAGGCCAAGTCAGGCGGGGCAGAGGACAGACAGGTGCTAGTTTCACCTCTTGCTACACGGTAGCAGTTCGTAGGCAGTGATGGTCACCTGTGCCCTAGAGAAGAGTGATTCCTGGAAGTCAGTGACCTGGGAACCCTCCCTTGAGCATCTGATTGGAGTCGGCCCTGCTCCCTCGGATGAGCTCCCCTGGCAGATACATCACTGTGTTTCCTGTCTGAAAGCCTGCCACTTAGCTCTGCAGGGACTCGAGGGGACTCAGGCTCTGAGGCTTGTGGCCTAAATGCTACCAAAGCTCAAGGTTACAACCAGGCATCTGCTCTTCTTGCTATTATAGGTGCTGGTCTGCCCAGGCTGGGGATCCCCGAAGCATAACTTGCAAAGTGTGTTCCTGCTGCCCTCCTGGGCCTGGTGAGCAGGAAGCCTGCATCAGGCAGCTCTTACCTCAGTCATTTCTTATAGACATTTTCCAAAAATATTCAAGGTGCTGAATAAACTTAACTCTCATCTGAATGAGCCAGGGAGTTATTCTGAGTATCATTAATTGTTTGGGGGCTCAATTTAGTATTCTGTTCCAGAAGTAGGTGCTGCTTGCCCCTTATCAACATAATTCCAAATTTCTACCCATTTGGCATCAAATTGTGTCTTGCCTAATTCAAATGTTGAATCCTAACCCCTAGCACCTCACCTCAGAATGTGACGTTTAGAAAAAGGGTCCTTGCAGGTATGATTAGTTAAGGTGAGGTCATAATGGAGGTGGGACAGTCCTATTCCACCATGACGGGGTCCTTGTGAAAGGGGAATTTGGACACAGACTAGCAGAGAACCCCAAGGGCAGGGCTCATGATGATGTGTCTACCAGTCAAGGAAAACCACAGATTGCCAGCAAATCTGCAAAAGCTAGGAGAAGCCCTCATCGCCCCATGGGGAACAGCCCCAGCCACACCTTGACCTCAGAATTCTGGCCTCTGAAGCTATGAAGGTAAATTGGTTAAACCATTCAGTCTGGGAGTCTCTGTCAGCAGCCTGGCAGACAGATACACTACCCTTCCTAGTTCTAACTAGGGTTCAGTTTTTCATTTTTTCCGATGTCTTAACTTGGCAATCTTATTCCTGAGTTTAATAGTTTCTCCCTTTATGAATCAATTCTAATTCAACTTCTAATCAACTAGACAAAAAATAAATACTCAGGCTGGTCAGGCCTGAGTACAGAATGGGAACTAAGAAGATTCTGCTCAAGGCTTTAGGCCTGAGCTTCATAAGGACTTTTTGCAACCAGACTCTGCCCCTTGCTTTCAGATTTCTGTCGTAAGAAGCCTGGGTGACCTGGAGCCAGGCCTTTGGATAACGCATCTCTGTGGGAATGGACACGTGGGGCCCCAGGCTGAGCTCTTTTTCCTACAATACCTCATTAAGTCATTGAGACCAAATGGTAAGGTCGGTGTCATCAATGTCATTTATGCCTAAGGAACAAGACTGCTAAAGAGTGAAGAAACTTCATACAGCCAATGAAATGCAGCCAAGATTGAAGCCCAGGTCTTACGACTCCAAAGACCGAGTTCTTCCCATGAGAACACCTCACTTCTGGTAATTAACCCCACCAATGGCTATCTATCCTTAGTTTGGTGCATTGTGTGGACAGAACCGGGATGTGACAAAGGGGGAAGAATTCCAACAGGCCATCAGCCCAGCACTGGACTCCAGGCTGACCCACGATTCCTAAATTCTCCAGCCATGTGCTACATCCACAATCAGGTTCTTGGATGCCAAATGCCAGTTTCATGGCATGGTGGCCAGGGACTCCTGCCTTTTGCTCGACTGAGTTCTTGTGAGCTTCTTGACTGGGCATGCTCTAGAGGAGGAACGTGAACTTCAGCACCCGTCTCTCCCTTAACGTCACTTCCTCGTGATGGAGAGCGTCAACTCTTTCCGTCTGCCCTGCTTCACAGTTACCGCCTCCTCAGCTCCAGGCCGTCTGCTCACAGGCCTGTGGCTTACTTCTTGCTCTTCTGCTGTGGATGAGAAAGCCCAGCCTGGCCCCGTCTGTCCTCACTGTGTGGAAAGTTAAGAGGCTTTAACAAAGGCCCTTTCTGAGTTCACCCTGTTTTGGAATTTGACAAATGTCATGTTCCCATCTCCAGTTCATATTTTTAAAATCCACAGCAATTTAACATAATTTCAAATAGTCTTGGTTTTGCAGAGCCAATCACTGTCTATGACACCAGGTTAAGAAACCCTGAATTTTAAAAAGGGACTTGAAAAATTTCTTACATGGGTTCTAAGAATATTGGGGAATTTATGCCAAGGCCAGTCCAGTAAAGTGTGGATCTTCGTGTTGCCTTCTGGTCAAGAAAAGGGATTCTGGAAGACGAAGGGAGACTGGGAGCAGATCATGAAGAAGGGAGAGGAGGAGGTGAAGGGGGAGGAGGAGAGAAGAGAGAGCCCAGCAGGCCCTGGCAGGAGCCAGACACGTGTCCTGCCCACCTGGGCCGCCTTGGGAGTGAGAAGCCTTGTCACAATGCCTTAGGTTCACTTTGTTGTTAAAGACAACCTCTGTCTCTGGCCACTTGGGGATGTTTGCCAGTATGAAACACAGCTGGGGGGCTGTGCTTTCTGCATGAACAGCCACCAAGGATGCTCTGAAGGGACTTAGGTTTTGTCAACATGAGAACAAGAAAAGCTGCTATTACTTGCTGTGTGAACTTAGGCAAATACTATACCTCCCTGAGCCTCAGTTTCTTCTTCTGAAAGATAAGAGTAATCATTTCTTCCTGTCCTGCTTCGCAGGGATTTGGGGAAGCCAAGGTACTTTTCATAATGAAAACCCAAATTGACATAAGGAAGGCCAATGGGCAGAGGGCTGCTGGCCCAGGGAGCTGAGTGGACCTACTGTCCATAGACATAGCCCCAGTTCCAGGTCCCCATTTCCCTCTAAAGCAGAAGACAACCAGGCTCAGGAGCCTGGAGGGTCCTGCTGATTTTTTTCAGAATCACTTCCAAGTGTAATAGATTCTGTCTGTCTGTCTCCAGCTGCCCCAGAGCTGGGCGATGGCCTGCCTCTCCTCCCAGCCATCTCTCTTGCTCCCTGGGTCCTGGCACCACCAGCAGGCCTTCACCAAGACTGTGTGGAGTGAGGTGGCGACAGTGTCCATGGGCCCAATCTCTAGATGGGACTCTGCGGACAGTAGGGCCGTGTTCTCTTCAGGCAAAGCTACTGCATCCCCAGCACCTGAGGAGTGCTCGCTGGGAGCTGGGTGCTCATCAGGACACTGAGGAAAGACACACGCAGTCCCCGCCCCTCGGGGTAGACAAGGAACAGTGCTGTTGATGGCCCCCATGGTTGGACACCATATAGATGCTTTTGCTGATCGTTGAAGCTATCTTCAGAGGTCGCTCATCCCTTTGCCCACGGGGACACAAAGCACGGAGCGCACAGGCCATTGCTCTGGATGCAGCTGGTGGGGCTGGAGCTGGCTTTGGCCTCTCTGCCTCCAAACCCATGCGCCTTCCTCGGCACCAAGTTAGCTCACATGTGGACAGGAGGCAAGAGGTTTGCAACAGCCTCAGTGCCACAGCCTGCCCTCTCCTGGCCTCCGTCACACAGTAGCCATTGTGTGAAGTGCTGCTGAGCTCCCTTCTTCTGACACTCAATGCCACGGCCTGCTTCCCGTGAACAGCTCCATTTTATCGGTGTGACAAATTAGACACAGAAGGTTAAGCAGAGCGTCCATGCTCACACAGAGAGCGAGCCGTCCAGGGCACAGACGCTGACAGCTGGCGTGCACTCAGCTTTCCATTGCTGTGACAAGAGTCTTGAGAGAAACTACTTGAGAGGCAGGATTTATTTTGGCTCCTGGTTGCAGAGGTTTCAGGCCATGGTCAGCTGGCCCCAGGGCAGATATGTCACGGCAGAGGACAGCTGCTCAGCTTGCTCCCCATGAAACAGAGAGGGAGAGAGAGAAGGCGAGCAAGGAAGGGCGGGGGAGAAGATGTCTCCTTCCAGGGCACGCCTCAGGTGACCCACTTCCCCTCACCAGGCCCCACCTCCTGGTTTCCACCACTTCCCAATAATTCCATCTATCTGTTAACCCCTCAGTGTATTGACGAATCCCCTATGAGGTCTGAGTCCCCACAGTCCAACCACTTTCCAAGGGCCCCACCTCTGAAATTTACTGCCTTGGGACCAAGCCTTCCACACCCTAGCCTTTGGGGGACCGATGATAGCTGGGATCCGAGTGCTGCGCCCTCTTCAATTCCCCTCGGTGCTTGACAAGGATTCCACTGAGTTACAAAGATGTTTGCAAGGTCTCATCTTCCTGGGAATTGGGGCCGCTGTTTTCTGTTGTCTTGTTTAATTTGCCTATGCTTGGGAATAATATTATATTGGATTTTTGGGAATTCTAAGGTCTTAAGGGATTTAGAACACAAGAATCAAACAGCTAATCATACTGGATATAACCAAGAAAGGCCCTTGTTCTGGGGCGATAAAAGTATAACTTGGAAAGAATGCTATGCTCATTTCCAGCAACTTATGCTAAATGGCACTGCGGATGGTGACTACTCCCAGATGACCTAGGGCAGAAAAACACGTTGTCCCCACCTTAACTCCAGACAAATAAGTCACAAAGTTGTTAAGGCTAGAAAAACAGTCCCAACAATTCAGACATCATTTGGTCATGCTTATTTGGTTAATGGAAAACTATGGTATCCTCCCTAGGAAACCAGCTTCTGGTTCCTTAGATTTAGACCCCCTTTATCTCCCACTGGCAGAATATACCTTGGTTGGCATCAAGTATATTATAATGAAAAATGTACATGGAAAGCTCATGTAAAACGCTGGTGTTTGCTTAGTTGCTCTGAACAGCTTTCTTGGGCAGGACCAGCTAATGCTTACTGGGCAAAAGTAGGAGGTGTACTGCTTCTAATTGGCCTAAAGCAGCTCAGTTATTCAATGATCCAGAAAAAGCTCAGAAAGAAACTCCCTATTGTTCCTGTTAACCTAGTTATTAATCACATAGCGTAAGCTTATATGTTGTTCATGGAAATGACTTCTGTGCATGATGTTCCCAGTAATATAGAAAGTAAAATTAGTTTAAGATTATATAGAAGAATACTTAGAAATATTATGAAGAGTTGATAATATTTAATCTGCTAATATGTTTTGCCTATTGTAGTTTGCGTCAGTTTCCTTTTGTGTGTCCTCATGATATTGTACTCAGGCTAGAAGCTAACATATAAAAATGGTGTGTGGAAAAAATAAAGAACAGAACTTAGCCTCAGATCACTGAGTCTGTGTTGCTTTGTTCTCCACCTTGCCGAGGCCATCCCACTCACCAGAGAGCACCACAACCCTTTGTGCTAGGGCTGGACCCCGGCATCCGAGGCCCGAGTTGTTCACCTCTGCTAAGCGTTCCCATTAAATGGCTAATTCTTTTGCACAGTGGTGAGAAACAACATACAGAAATCCAGTGACTGAGTCCCCCTAGAATGGTTAATTTGATCTGTGGACCAGGACGTTTGACTGATGTGGGTCAAACAATTGGGATATGCCTGTGAAGGGTAAGATTAACATTTGAATAGGTAGACTGCATAAAGCAGATGGCCCTCCCTGGAGTGGGTGGGCCTCGTCCAATTAGTTGAAGGCCTACACAGAATAGAGACACTAAGTCGGAGGGAACTTCTCTTGCCTGACTAGCTTCAAGCTGGCACATTTGTTTTTTTCCTGCTTTCAGACTTGAATCAAAACGTTTCCTCCTCCTGGGTCTAACCTGTGCCAGCTTAGGGCTGAAATTACAGGTCGGCTCTACTGAGTGTCCTGTTGACCCAGACCGTGGGGCATGCCAGCCTCTTCTGTCCTAGTCAATCTGCTGACACTGATCATGAGATGCTGTGAGCTCCTAGGCCAGAGACCAAGTCTGCCCTCGTGGTGCCTGGCACACAGGAAGTACTTGCTGGCTGTCTGCTGGCTTGAACTCCACTTGGAGGCAGGGAAGAGGCAGGGAAGAGAAGGAGACCATGCGGCTCTTGAAGGTTGAGCAATGCACAAGAGGAGGCAGAGAAGCCCAGCGGAGGTGGAGAAGCGTCGAGAGTGGATTCTGCCTTCAACGGTCCAGCTGGTGCCAGGAGTTGGTTAGGACAAAGAAGGACCACGCTTCACTCTTCCCCGGGACAAGCACAATAGTGGGGACTTTACCTGGCTCAGAGGCAGGGGCTGCCTCTCTGCGAAAGGCTGACTTTCAACTGTGAGTGGAGATGCCTGCTGAAGAGGCACATCGGCGACGACAGCTACCAGGGGCTCACAGCTGTCAAGCAGGCAGGGAGCGAGGGTTGGGGAGTTGACAGTGTCTGGGTGAAAAATGGCTCTCCTTGAGTATTCTTCAGAGAAGCCAAGTTCAGCCAAGACCAGTCCTTGGGCATGTTGGAACCAAGACAGTCCAGGCACCCTGCAGTGCCCAGGCTGTAGGTGTGAGGAAAGCCCCCTCCAAGGGAGATGAAGTTCCTTCCAACCCTGGACCCCTCTGCACCCCCTGCCAGGATGCTGAGCAGACGTCAGCTGCTGTCCTAGTCATTGGGAGCCTCAGCAGAGAAGGGCCAGGCAGGTGCTGCTGAGAGCTGGTGCTTGTGGAGGGAACATGGTTGGCCCCAGGCGGGCCAGCAGCAACTCCTCTCTCTGAGTCTTGGGAAGATCTTGGCTTGGGCTGTTCAGGCCTGAAACATTTTTTTTTTTATTTCATAGAATCCCAGAGATGAACCACTTCAACCCTTTGCTGCCGAGATGAAGAAACCAAGATCTTGGTAGCCAAAGTGGCTTAGACTCTTAGAGTTGCAACCCAGAAGATCTCCTCAAATCTAAGGCAGGACTCCTGCTTGGAGTTCCTGTCTGGGCTGAGAGAGCTCAAGCTGAGGATTCATACAGACCAAGGGGCAAATCCTGGTTCAGTGGTCGAGTGCCCCTGAGTTCGATTCCAGTACCACAAAAAAAGATCAACTGCTAAGTTACCAGAAATGGAGGAGGTTAAGACAGCCACCACTGATCTATCACTCAAGGTCCCCGAGGCCCAGCCCCTGCCTCCTCTCTGGTGTCTTTGCCCATCCGTGATGGACAACCTGGAGTCCCGTCAAGTTGCAGTGCTTTCTGTCACCCACAGCACTTGGCACACCTGTGCCCCTCTCCATCCGAACCTCAAGTTCAAGCTTTCCTTGGACCTGGCTGGGTACAGAAGTAAGTCCACCTCAGCACTCATCAGCCTAGCTGGACACCTGCGTCTGCTCTCCCCATCCCTCATGGGTCCATTGTCTAACCACCATGGCGCCTCCAGGTCCCAGCCTAGGGGAATGCAGAGCTGGCACTGAGTAGCTTCTGTGGTGAATGAATGGATCAATGGCTCCGTGAATGAAGATCTGCACACTGAGCAGGGCAGTACGGACTTGCACACTGAGGAAGGCCAGGCTGTTGTTATTAACGCTGACTCCAAACTGGCAGAATAAATCAACTCCTGGCTTAGCCCAGAGTGCTCGCTGCCTCCGGAATTGCCCAGGCATGAACAGCTTGGAGTCAGACCTTCTGGCTCTTATATTTGTTTCCCTTCCTGCACATGATGGAAATGTGGGCCCCTCCATTCTGCACCCACTCAAGCCCTCTGAGGAAGCTCCTGCTTCAAATGCCCCCAAAGTGCTCTGGCTTCCTCCATGGGTACCAAAAAGTAGGTACTAGGAACTTTCCAGCATTATTTTTTAAAGGAATTTGGAATCCTGCCTGCGTCTCTGCAAATGAGCTCAGACAGCCATTCACACAACGCCTCATTTCCAGGAGGCAGACCACGTGCTTAGTGCCATGTCATGCCCAGACCTGAGAGAGTCACTGCCCAGTGAAGGAGGCTGGTGTGTACCTGGTGCACCATGTCTAGGATGGGGTGTATGCAAATCCATTGACGGATGGCTGTCCCAGCCTGGGAGACGAGAGGATGCATCCAGAGGAGGCTCTTAAAGAGCCAACAGACATCATCTGACAGATGAAGACATGAGGGGCATCTTGCCAGAGGGATCAGTGCTGCCGAGTTTTGAAGGCAGGAGAGGTGTCTCTGGGGAACTGCAGGTGTCAATCAAGGTATGCGCGCAGGATGAGAGAAAGGAGGACAGCAAGACCAGACTAGGTCTGGGACCAGGGAGTTTTCAATGTCATGAGAAGGTCTGGATCCCTCTTCTTGCTCTGAGGCACCCTTGAAGAGTTTTAAGCACAGAAATGCTGAGGTCAGAATCACAAGACAGGAGGGGGCCTGCCCATGGTGTCAAGTTCAGGAGGCTCCAGGAAGTTTCTCATGCAGAGCAGTCTCAGAGAATCAGCTCCTGTCACCTTCCAGCCCCTCCCCTCTCCCGGCCTTCACGGTCCTACTCTTACCTTCCTCCTTCCCTAGCCTTCGTGTCCTGCTCACATTCACTCCCAACTTCTGCAGCGGCATTTCCTGTCCTGACTGGTCCCGGATCACTGGGTTTTTCCAGTCGAGTGACAGGTGAGTGGAATGAGGTGGCCACTAGGGGTTCTGTTCAGCAAGACTGAAGAGGCTGCAGTCCAGACAAGCAGAAGATGGGCTGATTTGAGGGCTGGGGACCCTCATACCTGTGGCTACATGCATACTCATTTCCTTCAGTCTGTCCCCAAAGAAGCACTAGCTCAGAAAACAAGGGCTCACTAGAGGGCTGGCCCTGCAGGATCCTTGCACACACAAAATCTTGCTGGTGGGGGAAATATCAATGGTTCAAATCTGCTTTAATGAGACACAAAATTCCCTATAAAAGGATAAAAATTGAGAACAAACTGTGATGGTTTAGACATAAGGCATCTCCAAAACTCATGTGAAATAATGCAAGAAAGCTCAGAGGCGAACTGATTGGGTCATGAGTCCTTTAACCTAATTGGTGCATCAATCCTCAGATGGAGATTAGCTGGGTGGGAACTGCTATAGGCAGGTAGGGTTTAACTGGAGGATGCGGTCATTGGGGGCATGACTTTGGGTATTTATTTGTCTCTGGTCTGCAGAGTCTTTCTTCCCGCTTCCTGTTTTCCGTGTCCTGAGCTGCTTTCCTCCTCCACACACTTCCAAGATGATATTCTGCCTCACCTTGGGCCCAGAACAATGGAGTCAGCTGTGTGTGCCCTGAGACCGTGGAAATCGTGAGCCCCAAATGAACTTTTCCCTGTCTACGTTGTTCTTGTCAAGTCTTTTGGTGAAAAGGTCGACTGAGATACAGGCTTTGCTTTTGTGCTGAATTCACAGTCACTAGCCTCCCGGCATGGAGGAAGGGAACCACTGAGCCCATAGGGAGATGGCTTGAGTTGCCAGAGAAACAGAAGTCACCAGAGAGGCTTGGCAGTGGCTGTGATGATCTGGGAAGCTCAGAGGTTCTGCTAGCTGGTGACACAGATCACGTGCATCGTCCCAGCTGTGCCCCCAGCATGACCAGGAGGCTGCCCACGTGGACGTCCCTCATTCTGTCCACTACACAGGCCTGGGGGACAACGACTCTGGTGTTTGCTTATGTGGCAAGGGCTCTCATGTGCCCCGTCAGTTGACATCAGTGGCTACCAACACATCACCCTATTCTCTGTTAAGCCATAACAGGTTCAGAGCACCTGGAGCATAGTAGGTCTTCAGTGAATAACTGCCTTTGCCATTTTTCTCAGGGGATTCTGCAGCTAAAAGTCAGTAAATGGCCCCGAGCTGGAGGGTAGAGGGATTTATTGCTCATCTCTCTTTGGAAGAGGCCTGGCTGAAAAATCATCCCCCAGCTCAGCGGCTATCCAAGAACACACTGAGTATGCGTGTCACGCACGCACTTCCCGCTCGTTCTCTGGGTCCATGGAGGCCCCCATTTGGCCAAAGCATCTCCGTTTCAATCCCTGGTGGCTCGTCTTGCAGCTTTAAGAGCCCAGGGAGGCCAGGATGGTATCCAGACTCCTCTGGTTGGGTGAACAGTGCATGTTTATGCCAAAGGGGTGGATGGACTGTGGTCAGCCAGAACCGGGCAGATGGCCCATCTGGCCAGGCAATCTGTCCTTTCAAAAATTACCACAGAGGTGGGGTGGGATGCAGAAATGGGCTAGGAAGCATGTGAGCTAGGTACATAGAGGTGGGTTTACCTCCCATTTCCCCAAGAAAATTACACAGAAGCAGTAAGAAGAAAAAAACCAAAAAGCTCAAATATTCCCTTGTCTAAATCAACCAGGAGAAGAGTTGCATTCACTCTGTCATAAGCCCAAGATCAAGGCACCTGTGTGTTGGGGGTCTGGTGAGGGCTTAGGCCCTGTTTCCAAGAGGGGGGCTTGAATGCTGCTTCCTCCAGGGAGGACACCTGCTCCACACGCGGGGATGGAGAGGCAAACTCACCCCTCCAGCCCATTTACAAGGCTCCAATCCTCCCCTGCTGGTGGAGCACCCGCCGATGGGGTAACCCCTGCCTCTAGGCCCCACAGCTCCAGGCTGGTGCCTCGAGGGGTAAGCTTCAGCGTACATTTGGGAGGAGCACATTGCAACCATGTGGCTTTATTTTTTCTTCTAGTACTTCTAACTCTCAAATGCTGTTTGTTTATTTGCTTATAATTTATTGGTTCGTCTCTCCCCCAGCACAGAAGCACTTGAAAGCAATCTGTATCTTGTTTGTCACGATTTTCCCAGGTCTTAGATCAGTGCCTCACATGGAATAGGTGACAGAAAGGGTGGCTGGAAAGAATGAGTGTGTGTGTGTATGTGTGTGTGTGTGTGTGTGTGTGTGTGTGTGTGTTCCACCCCCGGCCTGGTAGCCCTTGCCCCTTTGCTAGACTATAGGACTTAGAAAAATCAGCCCTCCAGGAACAGCCAAGGGGTCCTAGTTCAGGTTCTGTCATTAACTGAGTGACCACAGGCAAGACACACCCCACAGTGAACCTCTGTTTTCTCATTTGTGCAATTAAGACAGTTGCCAGTTTCCTTAGTTTCTCAGGTCCCTTCCAGCTTGGATGGCAATGAATGAAATTGAATGAAGCCTCTCATGCAGTTTTAGGGTCACAGAGAGAACCAAAGCAAGCCAGGCAGCCACATCCCTCAAATAACCCCACATCCGCCCAGCCCCGTGGTACCTGGGAGGCGACTCTCCTTAATGAGGACCGCACCTTGGATGGAAAGCCTGAGCAAGCCTGCCCATGAACTCAGGAGGAACCAGGGCGAATGATAAGGACTCTGTCCCTTCCAGATGTGAAGGGCTGTGTGCACACCGCTTCCCTCACGGGTTTATCTCATGGGTCTTGGAGATCATGAACTATTTCCTGCTGCTGCCAAGAAAGCTTTGTCCTATAAATATGACTCAGGAATGTGGGTCAATCTGCTGGGTGTCACCTCGTCAGGGGGAAAAAAAATTCAGAGTGCTTAGTTAGAATTTAAAGTCTGCAATCACATACTCGTGTCACTTAAATTTATTTGCTATGATATCACCACCAGCCTGCTATTCAAGAATGGAAGGATCATCCATCAGCGCTGCAGGGATCACCTTCAGGACAAGCCAGAGAAGCATGTCCTGGTTCTCCTCATTAAAAACTGTGAGAGCTGAGTTCCTCCATGTTCCTGGCTCTCGGGACCTACTGCTACCTGTCAGCGCCATCTTTCAAAACCACACGCTCAGGAAAGGCTATCGCACACATAAGCAGAGCACTGCAGGACTCCACCATGCGTGCGTCCATTTGTGACCTGATGGGCTTTCGCTTTCTATGGGGACTATCACAGAGTCCCTGGGGAACGTCTGACCTTGAGTTTTAGTTTTGCATATTCTTCACCCTGGGTCTGTTGGGGAAAATCACTTGCCCAAGGTGGTCTCAGTTTTCCCATCTGCAATCTAAAAAACACTTCTTCATATTATTTTTAGAGACAGGGTTGCTCTAAGTTGCTTAGGGTCTCACCAAGTTGCTGAGGCTGCCCCTGAGCCCGCAATCCTCCCGCCTCAGTCTCCTGAGCCCCTGAGGTTACAGGAATGTGCACTGAGCCTGGCTGAACTTTTTCTTTCTAATAGAGGTAATGCAAATTCTTCCTGTTTTTCTTTTCTTTTTTTATTTTTTTATGTCTATCTTTTGTATTTAGTTATACATGATAGTATTTTTCCACATTTTTTTCTTTCTTTTTTTTTTTGGACATAAATAAACTCAGGGGCACTTTGGCACTGAGCTACATTTCCTGCCTTTTTCGTTTTGAGACAGGGTCTTGCTGAGTTGCAGAGGCTGGTCTTGAGTTTGCAATCTTCCTGCCTTGACCTCCTGAGTTGCTGGAATTGCAAGATTGCCACTGCACCCAGCCCAACATTTTTTCATTGATTCCTTCTTGTAGCCCAGTCAGCTACCATTGCCCCCATTGATAGATGAGGAAACAAGTTCCTTAGATTAAAAAAAAAAAAATACTTACGGATGCCAACTGACCTTCCCAGACTCCCAGAGGAGCTGGAAGGTTGACATTGA
This sequence comes from Glaucomys volans, assembly GCA_020662805.1. Taxonomy (NCBI): domain Eukaryota; kingdom Metazoa; phylum Chordata; class Mammalia; order Rodentia; family Sciuridae; genus Glaucomys; species Glaucomys volans. Next base: position 350,566 of record JAJEJO010000231.1, read on the forward strand.
GACCCATTTTGCCACCACCAGGCCACACATGTTAATGAATATGTCAAGCTGCTTTGCTCTGGGGTGGAATGGAATTAACTCAGATGGTGACTTACATCTTCTCAAACTGATCAGAAATTCTATTAGGCTACAAATGACATCACGGGAAATCCTGGGATGTTATTGTATTGTTCGCTCCACTGTGACTAGTTAACAAAATGGAGGGAAGAAATCACTATTTTATTTCTGCAGGGTTTTAGTCAGCACCTGCCAAAGAAAAAGGCAAGTGAGAAAATCGTTGCTTTATCACGGGCACTGACGATGGTGTATCTCCAGCCCAGTGCCCAGATGATCTCTGAGGTTCCCTTCTCAGTTCTAAATTCAATTATTTCAATATTCATCTTCATTCAAGGATGCCTTTTTGCCCATTGGGGAAACATACTGGAGAGGATATTGCTGTCTGTTTGCTTTTTAAAACTGCCCCTTTCACAATAAAGTCACCCCTAGGCACAAGAATGAAGGCCAAGCAATTCGTTACCGTGTATAAGACAGATGCAGCAATGACATGCTCCTGGAAGAAATCAATATGGCAGCAGTTTTGAAGAGATGTCTTGCATCCTGGCCTGAAGTTAAGCAGTGGTGGGCCAGGACAAAACCCAGATTCCACCAGGGGGGCCTCTGGCTTTGAGGTTCTCTGGATGAAAATCAGGGACTTGTTGAAAGAGTGCACTTTTGAAACAAGCAATCAGAGTGCTAAACTCAGGGGCTGAGTCATGTGGCTTTTGACAAGTCACCCATTTCTTCAGGACCCCAGACCCGGCCTCAGTAGAGCACCAGGGGGTTGGGTGGTAGTGGACACTGTGCACCCACTAAGCCCCCTTCCTGCTCCCATGTGTCCGACCCACCTGCTGCCATCAGTGTTGACTGTCCAGCTCACAGCGGCCCCCTGTCTGGAGAAGCCCCTCAGCTGAAGGAAGCCACCTCTTCGGGAAGGTTGTACCCGTCCCACTCCCCAGGAGGGACAGCCTTCGATGAGTAAGCACTGGATGCGTGAGCACTACGATGCAGCTCTTCTCAGGCATCAGCTCTGCAGAGCCCTCATGTTCCTGAGCTCCCATGGGGTCAGGTGGAAGCCAGACTCCACCGGGGCCATTGCCTTGCTTTGCCCCCTCCCCCCCCCCCCCCGTCCTGACCCTCTCTCTGTGCAGACCTGTCCCTGAGTCTGTGCAGTTCTGTCTCCAGCTTTGCTTCTACACTAAAACACTAATGCTCACAATGCCCGCTGCTGCATTGCCGACCCTTCAGTGTTCGAGGCAGGACTTTCTGGAACACGGTTGAGCTCCCTGCAGCTCACTGGCACCACACTTTCTTCACGTCATCCCAACTGGCGAGCTAAGATCACTATGTCTGCCACCCCACGGTCTCCTCTGTGTTTGTTTCCTGTGTTGATCTCATTAGACCCCCAAGCTAACCCTCCATAGGGCATAGCTTGCCCCCTGTCTCTCCAAAACCTGTTTCTTCCATGGATGACCTTGAGCTCACTGCTCCCTGGAGAGGGAAGCTTGCCAGGGGAGTCTCCGTGGCTCTGCCCCCACGGACTGGGTGGGCCTCAGCTTCTTCATTCTTATAAAACCAGGTGACCTCTACTACCCAATATCAACTGGATCTGTATCTATTAAAATAAGTTCTAAGGATCACATGCATGCAAATTATCTGTGGAGCTTGTTTTAAATTTAGATGCCAAGTTCCACTTCAGGTCCCCTGTGTTGGGGTTTCCAGTGTGTGTTCTTATGTGCTGTATGTCTGATGGCCCCTCCAGGTGACCACTATGAGTGCTGATATCTGAGACCACTGAGCTGCGTGATTTCCAAGGCTGGTTTCTGCTCCCATCTTCTGTGAGTTTATCAGGGTCATTTCTCAGTGGTAAAGCCAACGTCAGTACTACTCATGTCTCCTGCTAAATCTTCAGCCAGAAACTTCCCTTAGGAGGATCCCATTTTTAAGCACAGATGTCTAGCCTACCTGGCCCTCATGCGTTGACCCCCTAACACTTCTGTCTAAGGTGCCAATCCCAAGAACGCAGCACAGGGTCTCCTCTGCTGGAGTCTAAGTCTATTCTCTCTCCTGGGAGGCTTTGTGCCTGCCATTTTGATACCACTAACTCCATTCTCCTTGATTATAGGACCCAATCACAGGTCATCTTGAATGCTAGCCTGGGGAATTTGGACTTCAACCTTTAAGCCACCTTTTCTCATGCTGTGTTCATTAGAATCTCACTTCCACAAAATAGACAGATTTTCCAAGTGAGCTCTGGAGCAGCAGCCCATCTTCTCTCCTTTTGTGTTCTCTTCACGGTCACTCTAGCCTGTGTGAGCACTGAGAAGCCCAGCAGTGTGGAAGGGCACCTTATGCTGCTTTGCCCACATTCCAAACACGTCAGGCACAGAGGCTTTCCCAAGGACCACCATTGGTATCCTGCAGGAACTAGGGGGCCATGGAACACTGAGATGCCCTTTCTAACCACAGGCCCAGAAAAAATAAAGCCAATCTACCATGGACTGAAGTCTCCGAAACAATGAGCCAAAATAAATCTTTCCTCCTCTAAGTTGATTTTCTCAGGTATTTTATCAGAGTGATGGAAAGCTGACCAGCACATCCTCTCTTGCCCATTTACCTTCTGCCATGAGATGACCAGCATGAAGACCCAGCCCCTTGATATTGGATTCCACAGCTTCCAAAACTATAAGCCAAACAAATTTCTGCTCATTATGAAAACCCAGTCTTGAGTATTCTGTTATAGCAACAGAAAATGGACTAAGATGGCCATACTGGTATTCACAGGCTGTTCCCTTCCACTGGCCCTTTCCATAATGCTGCTGCCAAGAACTCAGCAGTCACTGGGAATGTCTACTTTCTGACCAGTGGAGACTGATAGGACCAGCCCTTTGGAAGTCAAGTCAATTAGACAAAGCCCCTGGATATTCAGCCTGAACTTCCAGCTGAACCCACGAAGTGTGGGCTGATGTAAGTAATGACAGACACTGGAGATAGCACCAACCTAAAAGTTCAATGGACACTTACTGAGCATCTATTATGTGCCAGATGATGCCCAGGGATTAAGGGGTGAGGAACTACCAGGTACAGAAAACGACTGTATGATACTAGAAATGATTTCAAGGTATTTTGTGATTCCAGAGGAGAGCAAAAATAACTCTGCCTGGGTTGGAGATGGTGTAACCGTGGTGCAGCCAGGCGTCCCTGGTGGCCTGAGCACTTACTACGGGTGTAAATGCAGAGGTGCGGGGGATCTGAGAGATGTTCAAGTTCAGATAACTGGCCTGGGGGGTGTGCTGAATGTACACCTGGGAGAAGGGACTGGGGTGGTTGGGAGAGTGAGCGATGGCATTCCCCAGCATGGGGAACCCAGGAGGAGATCAGAGGCAGCAGAGGGCCTCTGGTCACCTGCTTCATGCCACAGGTCAGAGTGAGTTTGACTCATTTTTTGGAGCAAAGTCCATATTATCATTTGAAGTGACCTTAATCCTCCCTTCTTGGCCTGTCTGGACCCCACTCTTTCTCAACCCAGCTTAGATCTTAGCTTCTCCGTGAAGCCTTCCCTGCATACAGCAGGACCTAACTTCCCGTGTTTGTGGTCAATGTAGTGCCCTGCTTGTTCATCGGTGGCAGCAAGTGGCCTTGCTCACTGGGCACAGAGCAAGCTGACACAGCCTGACTCCCTCTCAGGCCCTGGCCCTGTTTTTCTCTTCCTTTGCTCATCCCAATGCCCAATGCTACACCCAACACATGAGTGAATGAGCCAAAGGTTTCCATTAAACCGAATGCCAGGGTTTCAACTTAACTAGGGCAAGAGCGGTGGAAATCTGGGGAGCCCTCACCTGGAGATTCACAGGGAAACTGACCTACAAGATGCCAAGAGCAGTCAGCACCTCCTCCCTCTGATGTGCGAATGAAATCCAGCCTGGAGGAAGGGGTCTGGCTCCAGGTCCGCCTCTCCAAATCGTCTGCCCTCGAGGGCTTCACTCTGTGAAGGAGGCTGGCCCCTAAGTGGAGGTGACAGGCGGCTGGCTCGTGCCACCCATGTCCATGGCCTTGGCCCTATTTCTGTGGCAGGAGGAATTTGCAGTTGGAATCCAGACATGGGAGCAGCCCTGGGCCAATCTGGAGCAGTGAGGCTTGTCTCCCTGCATTCCCAGCCTGGCTTTCCCCACTGGGCACAGTGTCTCCCCTGCCTGCTCTGCTCTGCCACCCCATCTCTGAGCGTCCATCTGTCACCCTCAGCCTTCTGTTTCCAATGCAGCCATCACAAGATCTGTGCTTGGGATGCTGCTCCTCGCCTGCCCCTTCCATGTCACTCAGCAGACTTTCAAGGCATCTTTTAATGAAGCCGTATCCTGAGCTGGGCACCCAATAACAGTTGGGGACCCCTCCATACCCACAGACTGCAGTGCCCAACCCAGGGGCCGACCAGTACTGGGTCACTGGTGATGCCTGTTGAGTCAATGTCGGATCTAAAAATAAGGCAGGCCCCTCCCTGGAGCAGCCCAGGATCTGGCAGAAGAGACACTAGACAGGGAGGTTCATTGGGGATCTGGGGTCAGATCCCAGGGCAAATCCTGCCATGTTGGAGTGGGGCAACTTGGGTCCCTCTGTGGCTCAGTTTGCTCATCTGTGAAATCTAGATAGCAATGGTGCCTACATTGCAGGACTGTCAAGGGTGAGATGAGATGACATCAGAAAGTGTGCAGCCCGGGTCTTGCAATCTAACAAAAGAAGAGAGAGACCTCTACAGTGGGAACTGCCGAACACTGAAGAGAGAAGTTGAAGAAGACCTTAGAGATGGAAAGACCTCCCACGCTCCTGAAAAGGCAGAATTAGTATTGTCAGAATGGCCATACTACCAAAAGCACTATACAAATTTAATACAATTCCTATTAAAATACCAATGATGTTCTTTATAGAATTAGAAAAAGCAATCATGAAATTCATTTGGAAAAATAAGAGACCCATAATAGCCAAAGCAATCCTTAGCAAGAAGAGTGAAGCAGGAGGCATCACAATACCAGACCTCAAACTATACTACAGAGCTATAGTAATAAAAACAGCATGGTATTGGCACCAAAACAGACATGTAGACCAATGGTACAGAATAGAAGACACAGAGACAAACTCACATAAATATAGTTTCGTCACACTAGACAAAGGAGCCAAAAATAAACAATGGAGAAAAGATGGCCTGTTCAACAAATGGTGCCAGGAAAAACGGAAAGCCACATGTAACAAAATGAAATTAAACCTTTATCTCTCACCCTGTATGAAATTCAACTCAGAGTGGATCAAAGACTTAGGTACTACAACAGAGACCTTGCAACTACTACTAGAAGAAAAAGTAGGCCCAAATCTTACCATGTCAGCCTAGGACCTGACATCCTTAACAAGACCCCTAAAACACAAGAAGTTAAATCAAGAATCAGTAAATGGGATGAACTCAAACTGAAAAACTGCTTCTCAACAAAAGAAACAATCAATAATGTGAAGAGAGAACCTACAGATTGGGAGAAAAATCTTTACCACATGCACCTCAAATAAAGCATTAATCTCTAGGATATATAAAGAACTCAAAAAGCTTAACACCAAAAAAACAAGTAACCCAATCAATAAGTGGGCTAAGGAACTGAGAAGACACTTCACAGAAGATATACAATCAATCCACAAATATTTGAAAAAGTGTTCAATATCTCTAGCAATTATAGAAATGCAAATCAAAGCTACTCTAAGATTTCATCTCACTCCAACAAGAATGGCAATTATCAAAAATACAGGCAACAATAAGTGTTGGCATGAATGTGGGGAAAAGGTTCACTCACACATTGCTGGTGGGAATGTGAAATGGTGCAACCATTATGGAAAGGAGTGTGGAGATTCCTCAGAAAGATTGGAATGGAACCACCATTTGACCCAGTTATCCCACTCCTCAGTTTATACCCAAAGGGCTTAAAATCAACATACTACAGTGATGCAGCCACATCAAAGTTTATAGCAGCTGAATTCACCATGGCTAAAACATGGAACCAATCTAGATGCCCTTCAACAGATGAATGGGTACAGAAAATGTGGTGTGTGTGTGTGTGTATAGTGTATATATATATGTGTGTGTGTGTGTGTATATATATATATATATACACACACAAATATATATGATGGAGTTCTACTCAGTTTTAAATAAGAATGAAATCATGGCATTTTTTGGTAAATGGATGACATTAGAGAATATCATGCTAAGTGAAATAAGCCAAACCCAAAAAACCAAAGGGAGAATGTTTTCTCTGACATGAGGATGCTAATTCACAGGAAGGGGAGAGGGATGGGGAAGAATAGAGTTACTTTATATTAGGTAGAAAGGAGTGAAGGGAGGGGAAGGGGTATGGGGGAAGGAATGCTAGTAAAGTGAAACAGGCATTATCACCTCATGTACATGTATGACTGCATAACTGATATGATCCTGCAATATGTGTAATTGGAAAAATGAGAGATTACATTCCATTTATGAATGATCTATCAAATGTATAAATGCATTCGACTGTCATGTACAACTAATTGGAACAAATAAAAAAAATTTTAAAAAGGGTGAATCCATTAGTGAGTGGGTGAGCAAATGAGTGAATCTCATCTGCGGTATCAAGTGTGGTGGGAACAGGGAGTGTGGGCAGAGTTAGCGGAGGTGGGTTTTGCCAGGTGGAGCTGGGGAAGGAAGGGCCTCCAGGCAGAGAGCAGGATGTGCAGGGCAGCTGTGGGGCTGTGAGGGGCTCAGCCTGGCCACTCTGGGCAGGGCAGGAGGGGAAGGTGCCCCCTGCCACGGTGCATTGAGTACCAGGCGGGAGCTTTGCAGAACTCTGCCATGTGCGAGGGAAAAGAGGGCCTGGTCAGGAAGTAGACACTGCCTGGAGGGCCACAGAGGACCCAAGGCCACCCTGACTTCTGATGGCCCAGGTTGGTGCACGTGAAGCCCTCCCAGGAGGACTAGGAGGGCCGCAGGGGCAAGCCCTGCCCAGCATTTCTGCTTGTGCCTCCGTACCTTTGCGGGATCCACAGATGTCTGTAAACAAAGGGCTTCTGAGGGCATTATCCTCATCCCGCTCCACAGATGAGGAGCCCAGAGCAAGAGCTGAGCAGGGGAAGGACTGCCTGAACCTCAGAGCTCCTGGGCCACTATCCCTGGACCCTGAATATTTCCCTTTAACCCGATGCTGGCCCCCGCAGGTCAGCACGCCTGAGGCAAAAGAATGAAAACAGATCCCTGCTGCCACTCTAACATCTGTTATAAAGGATCGCCATTTCACCTTTGAGAGAGGGAAGTGACTGAGGTGAAGCCACCAAGCCAAGGTGCCAGTCGCTGTCGGAGCCTGTCTTCCAGGCAGCATGCATGAGACATTCATTCATTCATTCACTCATTCACTGACTGCGTGACTTCTCGGTGCTGGGCTCTGTTGTGGGTGCCAGAAGCTGCCCATCTTTGGACAGGACTCAGGTTAGGCAGGCTGATTCCAACCTGCCTTTCCTGTCCGTGTGGCCTTGACCAGTCACATTACCTCCCTGAGCCTCAGTGTTGTCAACTGTAATGTGAGAACCTCATGTGCGCTCCTGCATTGCATCCGGTATTCACAGAGGGCCACTGAGGGGAGTGGCTGCTCCACCCCAGGAAGAGGTCTGTGCAAGGTGCCCTGCAAGGCCCACACTCGGACACGCTTTCATCTCCATCCACCTGAGCTCCACGGCAGACCCAGGCTCTGGGGGACTTAATTATTTCCTTCTGATAAATATCACAGGCCCTAAGAGCTGACAGCAACAACGGGTGCATCTGACATTTTAAGACACTGACTCTCCTCCGCACCAGGCTCGCTGAGTCAGGGGTGGGGAGCCCTGCCCACAGGGTTGGCGGAGAGGAGTGAGCCGTGACAGCAGCCACATGCACTGACTGATAAGGTGCCCCGCTCCCCCTTCCACACCAGGCTCAAGCATCACAGAATTTGGTGAAAATGCCAAGCAGTCTCCTCCGGAATTCATCAAAGGCCACGGGGGTTGGGGCATAAATAGAAGAGGTGTCGAGAACAATTGCAACCAAGTTACTGAAATAATGGAGTAGGGACTCTTGTCCCTAGTGCTTCTGCTTTTCTCCACCCCATCTTGTTTTGGATAGCTTTGGGTCCCAGGCCTCCAGCGAGGACACTACCACAGTGTCATCCCCTGGAAATAAGAAGCTCACATGGGCTTATTGAAAGGGTTAAATTATGTGGGGAGTCTTTGGTGTTGACATCACTGGAGCCAATGATCCTAGCCAGTCGGGTGTTAGACCCACGTGGAAGCTATTAAAAATCGCCTTTGCCATGCTTCCCCTGGATGGGTTTGTTTAATGGTGTGCTCTGTGGTTGGCATCATATACAGTTTCCCAGGTAGTTGACGTCTACAGCTGGGGCTGAGGCCCCTGGTGTTGAAGATGACTGATCATGAAGTGATCTAGCTAGCTGTGGTGATCATCAAGCAACGTGGTCCTGTTCATGCCTTAGAAGGATCTCCCTGATGGTGTGGAGGATGACTGGGCTGTGGGAACGGGCAAGACTACATTCATGGACAATGGCTGGAGCCTTCCTGTGGGATGTGTGCTTGAGGGCACAGCAGGGTTGGATGCCCTTCTTGGAAGGGCAGCAGCAGCTCTGGACACACACTAAGCTACAGCAGGTTAGGAGCAGGCACTGACAGGACCCAGTGCCCAGGGCTCAGGAGTCCAGAATAGAAGACCCCGCGTGGCAGGGTCCAGGCAGGAGATGGTGACTCATCCAGAGCAGGATTCAGAAACCAAAATCACTAAGAGAAGAGAGAGGAGAAGGCAGGGCCCAGTGTGGAGGTGGAGGGAGGGATGGAGAACAAGCACTCACTTCATACTTGGCTCTGGGGGAAGACAGTCTTTGTCTGCAGGTTTGTGGGGAGGGACTGGCAAGGTGTGTTCCTTGATTCAACACCAGTAAGTAGCTCACAACTTCTGTGCATCTATGCAAACATCCTCAGTCCAGTGTAGCTAGATGATTTCAGTACAGGTTTGCACAGCAGGACACTGGCTTGAGGGGGTGGAGTGTTTGCTCCTGGTCACACAGGGGAATTGGTAGAGGGCAGCCTGAAGTATGTCGCAAGGCCTCCCCAGCTCTTCCCAAAACCTTTGTGGAATTTCCCTTGTTGAGTTGCTTTGTGTTCTGATGATACCTGTTCTTATGGCCATGGACGGCTTGAGCACCCGGCTAAGTCAAATGCCTTTGTAGTCTCTTGTTAGTCACTGGTACTTTCAAAGACCCATTCTTGCATATGACAGGCACACACTCAAAGCAGAACCATTCTGGTCACCAAAGTTTCCTTCCAACACTGACCACTTCTCTGACACCAGCTGTGTGTCCCACAGCTGGATTTAATTGTGAAGCTCTCTACCAAGAATTAGAGCTGGATCCCTCAGGTGAAGGGCTCAGTCCTCTAATATTTCTCCCAGTGGGGGTTCCCACGGTCCCCTTCTCAGAATGGCTCATAGACCTCAGGGAGACACTTAGTTTATGTGTACCCACTGATTTTCAAAAGGACACCACTCAGGAAGAGCCAGGTGGAAGAGGTGCAGAGGGCAAGGTACAGGGGAAGGAGCACAGAGCCCCATGCTCTCTGGGGAGGATTAAAGGTGGCCTCCTTTCAGCAGCCCAGAAGCTCTCCAGGCCCTGTAGCTCAGGAATGTCCATGGAGGCGGCACAACATCGACAAGATCAATTGTTAACACATAGCCCCGCTCTCCCCTCTGGAGGGCACGCTCAGGGCCACTCTGTAGGTCTGCTTCCTCTGGTCTTTCTGGTGATCAGCTCCCACCCAGGGTCCCACCAAGAGTCCCCTCATTAGAACCAATGATGGATCAGGACATCTGTTAGGAACCAGGTAAAAACCCAAATATTAGAACAAAAGATTCTACTTGGGAAATTACAAGGCTTCTAGCAGCCCTGCACGAGAAACCAGGATGAAGATCAAATGCTTATTCCTTACATAAATAACTACATCTCAACAACAAACCACATTCATTGGCTCCTGTTCACCTGGAAGAAACATTCTAACCAGACATCCTGTCATTGGTCTCGATGAGATCGGCAATTTTAAAAATGATGGTGGTAATAAAAAATTATATAAAAATAATAAAACAACTGAGCTTAGTCATTGTTTCTGTACACTGCAAGTCTGGAGATGGTTGGTAGTGTGATCCTGGGGCAAGAACTCCTGAGCTCCAGCCCTGCCTCTGCCTCCCACCATGGTGTGGCTTGGCAGAACCATTGCTCCTCTCTGGCTTTCCATTTCTTCTCCTCTGAAAGAGAGTATCCCAACTCTCAGTCACCAGGGTTCTATTAGAACTTGATCATAAATGGCTTTTAAACACCTATTTACAGAGATAATATTATAAAAAAACGCAATGCATGGAAATAAAATATGCACACTAAATAAATGGCTAGGAGTGAGTAGAACACAACCCTGGGTGCTCCATGGGAGGTCATTCATTAGGAGGCTCTGGAGGGAGCCATGAGGGATGCCTTGGGTGCCAAAGGTGTGGTAGGTCAGGGGAAGAGGAAGCACCACTCCTTCACTCAGGGAGTGGATCTGAACTCACATCTTGTGCTGAGGACACAAAAAGGAATAAGATATCGCCTCTCACCTTAGAAAGTTCTCCCTCGTTGCAGGACACATACATGTGAGAACTGAAGTGTTATGATAGAAATGCGATCAAGTGTGAGAGGGGAGAGAAGTTGCAGGAAAAGCTCCATCTTTGGGGGGTGGAGAAAATAGGCAACAGAAAAGGTTGACTTTGAACTGACATTTGAAGATTAGTGAGGTTGCAACTTGATGGGGGAGGGAGAGTGTCCTGAGCAGGAGAAGCAGCTTTAAGAAATGTGGAGATAGGAGAGGGCAGGAGGCAGGAAAGACTTGACCAGCCCAGCCCAGACGTGTGAGACTTCCGTGCCTAGGAGGCCAGCCTAGAGCACCCTTGTAAGTCTTCTTAGAGGGGGAGGCCACCCAGCCCAGCAGACCCCCGTAAGACTTCCAGGCCATGGAGGTAAGCCCAGAGACAGACATGAGGCTCAGCACATCGCAGATGCGTGAGACTTCAGCCCCTGGAATTTATTAGATTGGCTTACACAACCAGAGACTGGACATGTCACAAGGGCCATCTCGTTGTAGTGGTCTTCCACCTCTTTTGTTAGATTGGCCTGGGAGGTCATCCTAGAGGACCTGCCTGAGGTACTGAAAACCTGCAAGGACACCATAAATCTATAGGGGAAAACTACCATACCTCAGATTCTCATTGATAGAGGGGAAGATACATGAACAGCATGAGAAAACAAGGGAAGAAAGTGTCCCACACAAACCTAGATGCCACATCAACAGAATCCAATGACAGCAGGGCAGAAGAAATGTCAGAAAGTTCAGAATGCACATAATTGAAATGATCAGAGAAGCAAATGCAGGCAATGAGTGATCCCACCAATCAACAGTTAAAAGAATAAATGCAGGAAGCAAAAGATCATTTCAATAAAGAGATAGAGAGTCTGAAAATAAAACCAAACAGAAATCCTTGAAATGAAGGAAACAATAAACCAAATTAAAATGTCAATGGAAAGCATCACCAACAGGCTCGAACATCTGGAAGACAGAACCTTAGACACTGAAGACAAAATATTTAATCTTGAAAACAAAGTTGACCAGAGAAGATGGTGAGAATTTACAAGCATTATGGGACATCATGAAATGACCAAATTTAAGAATTACTGTGATTCAGGAAGGCACAGAGATCCAAACCAAAGGAATGAATAATCTCTTCAATGAAATAATATCAGAAAATTTCCCAAATCTGAAAAATTAAATGGAAAATCAAATACAAGAGGCTCACAGAATACAAAAAGTACAAAATTATAACAGATCAACACCAAGGCACATTATAATGAAAGTGCCTAACATACAAAATAAACATAGAATTTTAAAGGCTGGGAGAGAAAAAAATCAGATCACATTCAGGGGGAAATCAATATGGCTATCAACAGATTTTTCAACCCAGACCCTAAAAGCAAGCTATTTAAAATGTATCGCCCCCAACATAAAAATTATACCTAGAATAATGGGACCTACAGAAGGTCTCAAATGAACTATTTCTAAACCTACTACCTGCCTCTCTTTCCAACTACAGAATATGAGTCTCTCAATAAATTTACAACTACTCATGCATATTACATACAAACTAATTCTCTACCAGACAGAAATGATCAAAGTCCACGGAAAGAGACATTAGGCCAAAAACTCTTTATATTTCAGTCTTTTACTCTACCATGGGAATTAATTTTCAACAACGACATAAGAGAGGTGGGCAATACGGAAAGCCCTATCCCTGTGCATCTTCACAGAGGTTTACTGAAATGCATAGCTTTATACAAATGTGAAAAGGTTTTCATCAGGGCAAGAAACAAAGAGGAAAAACCTGTCAACTGATCAATCAATGATCAATATTCAGGAAGCAAAGTCTACACTATTTGCTCTGCAAGCACAGCACCATCAGACATCAAACAATTTTAACTGTAACAACCTCCATGGACGATTGAGCACAGTGTTAACGCTGCTTCTGCACAAACAGAGACGACGGAGGTCAGTATCACATTTGTATTGGGAAAACACCAAAATGTAGTATGGTGAATGCTAATCCAACACAAAATAGCTATGTGAGTGGATGAGAGAGAGACATGGAGATTGGAGATTGAAACCAAGGGTCCTCCACCACTGAGTTGCATCCCCAATCCTGTTTTTTTTTTTTCTGTATTATTGCCTAATTTTAAACTGAGAAAGGGGCTCACTATTTTGCTGAGGCTGCCTTTCAACTTGGGATCCTCCTGCCTCTACTTGCTAAGTTATTTGGGATTACAGGCATGAGCCACCATGCCAGACCAAAATTTCCTTTTTAAAACTCTGTAACAAGAGATATCAAACTCTTCTCTTAATTGTTTCAAGGAAAACTTTTAGACTCAAGTAGCACTTCCTAGTAGGAGTCTCAATGTAGACTAAGAGGCAAAGAGATAACCAGGAAAAGAAAGAGAAGGAAGAGAAAGAGGGGGATTAAGGGGAGAGAGGAAAGAGCAAGACTAGGATCACAATGTTCAAACCACCTTTGAATGTTCAAAAACTGATTCATCTTTGAACCAGTTATTGTTTGCAGAAACACAGGATGAAATCAAAAGTGTGTAAAGTTGTTTCTGACATCTCATTCAGGCCAAGAGCAGCATAGCTCTATCAAGTGTTTCCCAAACAATGACCTTCCCACACTGACTTAGTTTAAAGTTGTTTGAAGTTGTTGCCTATCTTCTCAAATGGTCTTCTAGGAAGGAAAAGACAAATGCACCGTGGATTATCAGAGCTGGGTTAAATTGACCCGGCTATAATACTAACATTACCCATTGAAATTCACTACAGATGGCAACCTTTCCTAATCAACGAAGCATTGGGATGGATTAAGCACTCAATAAATAGTTTACAAAGAGAGCCCACACCTTCCCTCGGGGACATGGTGCTGCAGCTCCAGGTGAGATTTGGCCGGGAGCGGAGCTGCTTGCCGGCTCCAGCGGGGAATTTGGGCCCGTAGGCGCCATTCTACAGCTTCCCTGGCGGAGAGACGCCATCTTCAGCTCTCTGAGCCCTCAGACATAAGCTCAGCCCTTCCCACGGGGACACGGCGCTGTGGCTCCAGGGCCACGGTGCTGCGTCTCCTGGTTGCCTCTGCCCAGAAGCATTGATCATTCCCAACCTGGAGGCTGTGAGACAGCAGCTATCTTGGGTCACCACTTGATCAAGCACCTCTCAAACATCTGGTGAGTTACTGGAAATCTGCAGGGACGCCCTAAGTCTTTACAGGGAAATCGCAATCCCTCTGATTTGCACTACTAGAGGGGAAGATACATGAGCAGCATGAGAAAACACGGGAAGAAAGTGTTCCAAACAAACCTAGATGATACATCAAGAGATCCCAAAGACAGCATGGTAGAAGGAATGACAGAAAGGGAGTTCAGAATGTTCATAATTAAAATGATCTGAGAAGAGAATGATGTGACGAGAAAGCAGATTCAGGCTATGAATAATCAGCTAATAGAGCAATTGCAGGAAGCAAAAAATCATTTCAATAAAGAGATAGAAGTTCTGAGAAAAAAACAAACAGAAATCCTTGAAGGAAACAAGGAAATGAAGGAAACAATCAACCAAGTTAAAAACTCAATAGAAAGCATAATTAACAGAACAGATCACTTGGAAGACAGAACCTCAGACAATGAAGACAAAATATTTAATCTTGAAAACAAAGTCGAACAAACAGAGAATTTGGTTAGGAATCATGAACAAAACCTCCAAGAAATATGGGACATCATGAAAAGACCAAATTTAAGAGTTATTGGGATTGAGGAAGGCACAGAGATACAAACCAAGGGTATGAACAATCTATTCAATGAAATAATATCAGAAAATTTCCCAAATATGATGAATGAGATGGAAAATCAATTACAAGAGGCCTACAGGACACCAAACACACAGAATTTCAACAGATCCACAACAAGGCACATTATAATGAAAATACCTAACATACAAAACAAAGATAGAATTTTAAAGGCTGCGAGAGAAAAGCAGCAGATTACCTACAGGGGGAAACCAATACGGATATAGGCAGATTTCTGAGCCCAGACCCTAAAAGCAAGAAGGGCCTGGAACAACATATTTCAAGCTCTGAAAGAAAACGGATGCCAACCAAGAATCTTATACCCAGCAAAACTTACCTTCGGATTTGATGATGAAATAAAATCCTTCCATGATAAACAAAAGCTTAAAGAATTCACAAAGAGAAAGCCTGCCCTACAGAACATTCTCAACAAAATATTCGAAGAGGAAGAAATGAAAAATAACAATCTCGGTCACCATGGGGAGGAATTACCCTAAAGAAAGAGTCAATCAAAGGAGAAACAAAGTTAAGCTAAAAACCCCCCAAAAGCTAAAATGACAGGAAATACAAGTCATATCTCAATAATAACCCTGAATGTAAATGGCCTAAACTCATCAATCAAAAGACATAGTCTGGCAGACTGGATTAAAAAGAAAGACCCAAAAATATGCTGCCTTCAAGAGACTAATCTCATAGAAAAACATGCCCACAGACTAAAGGTGAAAGGTTGGGAAAAAGCATACCATGCACACGGACTGAGTAAAAAAGCTGGGGTTTCCATTCTCATTTCAGATAAAGCAGACTTCAAGCCAAAGTTAGTCAGAAGGGATAAAGAAGGACATTTCATACTGCTTAAAGGAAGCATAAATCAGCAAGACATAACAATCATAAATATTTATGCACCAAACAATGGTGCATCCATGTATGTCAATCAGATCCTTCTCAATTTCAGGAATCAAATAGACCAAAACACAATAATACTCGGAGACTTTAACACTCCTCTCTCACCGTTGGACAGATCCTCCAAGCAAAAATTGAACAAAGAAACCATAGGACTCAATGACACAATCGATAATTTGGACTTAACAGACATATATAGAATATTCCATCCATCAAAAAGCAAATACACTTTCTTCTCAGCAGCTCATGGTTCCTTCTCTAAAATAGACCATATGTTATGCCACAAAGCTCCTCTTAGCAAATACAAAAACATAGAGATACTACCTTGTATACTATCAGATCATAATGGAGTGAAATTAGATATCAATGATAAAGTTAGAAACAAACTACTCCAAGACCTGGAGATTAAATAATATGCTATTGAATGATACATGGATAACAGAAGACATTAGGGGAGAAATTAAGAGATTCTTAGAGGTCAACGAGAACAAAGATACAACATATCAAAATCTCTGGGATACTATGAAAGCAGTGCAAAGAGGAAAGTTCATTGCAGGGAGTGCATTTAATAAAAGAATGAAAAGTCAACAAATCAATGATCTCACATTACAGCTCAAAGCCCTAGAAAAAGAGGAACAGATCATCACCAAAAGTAGTAGAAGACAGGAAATAATCAAAATCAGAGCTGAAATCAATGAAATTGAAACAAAAGAAACAATTCAAAAAATTGACGAAGTAAAAAGTTGGTTCTTTGAAAAAATAAACAAAATTGATAAACCCTTAGCCACGCTAACGAAAAGAAGGAGAGAGAAACTCCAAATTACTAAAATTCGTGATGGGAATGGAAATATTACAACAGACACAATTGAAATACAAAACATAATAAGAAGCGACTTTGAATATTTATACTCCAACAAAATAGAAAACATGGAAGACATCAACAGGTTCCTAGAGGCATATGAGCCACCCAAACTGAATCTGGAGGACATACACAACTTAAATAGATCAATTTCAAGCAATGAGATAGAGGAAGTCATAAAAAGCCTACCAACAAAGAAGTCAGGACCAGATGGATTCACAGCCGAGTTGTACAAGACCTTCAAAGAAGAGCTCATTCCAATACTCCTCAAAGTATTTCACGAAATAGAGGAGGAGGGAACCCTTCCAAACTCATTCTATGAAGCTAATATCACCCTGATACCAAAACCAGAGAAGGACACATCAAAGAAAGAAAATTTCAGACCCATATCTCTAATGAACATAGATGCAAAAATTCTTAACAAAATTTTAGCGAACCGCATACAAAAGCATATTAAAAAGATAGTGCACCATGATCAAGTGGGTTTCATCCCGGGGATGCAAGGTTGGTTCAACATCCGGAAATCAATAAACGTAATTCACCACATCAACAGACTTAAAGGCAAGAACCACATGATTATTTCAATAGAGGCAGAGAAAGCATTTGATAAAATACAGCACCCATTCATGCTCAAAACACTAGAAAACATAGGGATAGTGGGGACATTCCTTAATATTGTAAAGGCTATCTATGCTAAGCCCACAGCTAACATCATTCTAAATGGAGAAAAATTGAAAGCATTCCCCCTGAGAACTGGAACAAGGCAGGGATGCCCACTTTCGCCACTACTATTCAACATTGTTCTTGAAACTCTAGCCAGAGCAATTAGACAGACCAAAGAAATTAGAGGAATATGAATAGGAAAAGAAGAGATCAAACTATCCCTATTTGCTGATGACATGATTCTCTATTTAGAAGATCCTAAGAATTCCACCAGAAAACTTCTGGAACTCATTAATGAATTCAGTAAAGTAGCAGGATATAAAATTAATGCTCATAAATCTAATGCATTTTTATTCATAAGTGATGCATCCTCTGAGAGAGAAATTGGAAAACTACCCCATTCACATTAACCTCAAAAAAAAAATATTTGGGAATCAATCTAACAAAAGATGTGAAAGACCTCTACACTGAGAACTACAGAACACTAAAGAAAGAAGTTAAAGAGCATCTGAGAAGATGTAAAGATCTCCCATGTTCTTGGATTGGCAGAATTATTATTGTCAAAATGGCCATACTTCCAAAAATGCTATACAAATTCAATGCAATTCCAATTAAAATCCCAATGACGGACCTCATAGAAATAGAGCAAGCAATCATGAAATTCATTTGGAGGAATAAGAGACCCAGAATAGCTAAAGCAATCCTTAGCAAGAAGAGCGAAGCAGGGGGTTTCACAATACCAGACCTTCAACTATGCTACAGAGCAATAGTAACAAAAACAGCATGGTATTGGCACCAAAACAGACAGGTAGATCAATGGTACAGAATAGAGGACACAGAGACAAACCCAAATAAATACAGGTATCTCATACTTGACAAAGGAGGCAAAAACATGCAATGGAGAAAAGACAGCCTCTTCAACAAATGGTGCTGGGAAAACTGGAAATCCATATGCAGCAAAATGAAACTAAACCCATATCTCTCACCCTGTACAAAACTCAACTCAAAGTGGATCAAGGACCTAGAAATCAGACCAGAGACTCTGCACCTAATAGAAGAGAATATAGGTCCAAATCTTCATCATATTGGCCTAGGACCAGATTTCCTTAACATGACTTCCAAAGCGCAAGAAATAAAAGCACGAATCAATGATTGGGATAGAGTCAAACTAAAAAGCTTTTTCTCAGTAAAGGAAACAATCAGCAATGTGAAGAGAGAGCCTTCAGAGTGGGAGAAAATCTTTGCCACACACACTTCAGATAGAGCACTAATCTCCAGAATCTACCAAGTACTCAAAAATCTTTACACCAAGAACACTAATAACCCAATCAATAAATGGGCCAAGGAAATGAACAGACACTGTACAGAGGAAGATCTACAAGCAATCAACAGATTTATGAAAAAATGTTCAACATCCCTCGTTATAAGAGAAATGCAAATCAAAACCACCTTAAGATTTCATCTTACCCCAATTAGAATGTCTTTTATTAAGAACACAGGCAACAACAGGTGTTGGCGAGGATGTGGGGAAAAGGGTACACTCATACATTGCTGGTGGGAGTGCAAGTTGGTGCAGCCACTCTGGAAAGCAGTGTGGAGATTCCTTAGAAAACTTGGAATGGATCCGCCATTTGACCCTGCTATCCCACTCCTTGGCCTATACCCAAAGGACTTAAAATCAGATTACTACAGTGATGCAGCCACATCAATGTTCATAGCTGCTCAATTCACAATAGCTAGATTGTGGAACCAACCTAGATGCCCTTCAATAGATGAATGGATAAAGAAACTGTGGTATATATACACAATGGAATATTACTCAGCCATAAAGAAGAATAAAATTATGGCATTTGTAGGTAAATGGATGATGTTGGAGACTGTTATGCTAAGTGAGATCAGCCAATCCCAAAAATCCAAAGGCTGAATGGTCTCTCTGATAAATGAATGATGATGCATAATGTGGGGGGGAAGGGTGGCAAGAATGGAGGAAGGATAGATAGCATAGAGGGAAGGGAGGGGTGGGGGTGGGGTGGGGGGTAAAAATAATAACAGAAAGTGTGACAGATGCCATTGCCCTGTGTACATGCATGAACGCACAGATGGTGTGACTCTACTTTGTATACAACCAATATTGTATACAAACAATAGCTGTACTCCATTTATGTTCAATGAATCAATAAGTAAATTTAAAAAAAAAAGACAGTCCTGTTGACACACACACACAAAATAGTTTACAAAGAAACTGAATCCTCTTTTATTTTCATTTGTAAGGAAAGGGCCATCCAAGAGAGGTTAGAAATACCATATGGGTGTGCTGGCACCCAGGCCTATGCTCTCACTTCACAATGTAGAAAAGGTCATAATAGAAACACTTCTAAGCAGCATTACTGAGCCTGTCTCCACCCACCTGGACGCTGAAAGCATCATCTGATTTCAGAACTGGTGTCCACACTGAACCAAGGACGATGAACCCACCCCACATCACACTTTAGAATTTGATTGACTGCTATTCAATGGATTGAAAGCTGTTCAATGTTTACTTCACAACCAGTAAAAATCAGTGTTCATAAACAAATTCAAACTTTCTTTTTTAAAGGGCTTTGTGCTTGGTCCTACACTAGATTAAAAAAATGTGAAATTGAATAAGATATGTCCTGTACACTTGAAAGCATCTCAGCCTAGTGGTTAAAACAAATGTGAAGAGAAATCATTACCACAACACAGCAAGTGCTCTAATCATGGTGCTGTGGGAATATAAAGTACAATCTCTCTTTCTCTCTCCTGTGATTTCAAAGCCACTGATATCTGACCTGGGTCTTGAAGGTTAACTCAGAAAGGAGAGAGGTTTCTAAGAGGAGAATACACACAGAGAACTTCACCATAAAGTCATGACCTGTGATGACCAGCACCAGGAGCTGAATCAGAAGTGAAAACAACCAGAGAGGAAAGGGTCACAGGCAACAGGAAGCCACCGAAGGGCTAGACATGTGTGTGGGGAGGGTAATCACCTGGCCCACCAAAAGGTGTGTCCAACCTAAATCCAGAAGCTGTAACTGTATTACCTGACATGGTAAAGCAGGAAGCAAGGTTATTGATCAGATGATCTTCCAGTAAGGAGCTTACCCTGATTACCCAATTGGTCCAGTATAATCACATGACTCTTAAAAACTAATACTAAATTGGATGAGGAAGATGAAATGGAAGAGTCAAATTATGAGAGAGACTCAATCCACTTGACTAATTCTGAAAATGAAGGAAGGGGAACAAAAGCCAAGGACTCTTGGTGGACTCCAGGAAGACTTGAGAGAATGAGAATGTTCCTCAGTGAAGTTCTAGAAAGGAAGTGGGACCCTCATTCCCACAAGGGCAAGGAACAGACTTCTGCCTACAACCCAAATGAACAGGTAAATACAACTGAATCTCCTAATTCACAACCATGGAATGTCTCTCCCTGTGTTTGGATCTTCTTTCATCTCCTTCCTCATTCTTTTGTACTTTTCAGTACTCAAGGCCCACACCACACATTGTTAGAGCTGCAGCTGAGTACCTCCTTTGAGCATCTGTAAATAATGTTGTATGTTTACCTTAATTTTCCACAAGTTCGTTACTACTGTTCAGAGATACAATGGATTTTGCATATTTATTCCAAATCCTGAAATCCTGCTGAACTTACCAATAAGTCCTTGGTTTTCTTGGAAGCTTCTAAATATTGTTTCTGGGTAAAATGTCATATTCAAATGGGGACTGCTTGCTTTCTTCTTGTGATTTCTAGGCCTTTCATTTCCTGTTCTGGCCGTACTGCTCTGGCTGGAAATTCCAGCACTGGTGAATGAAGGTGGGGAGAGGAGGCATTCTTGTTCTGCCTCACACCATCAAGTTTGATATCAGCTATGCCAGTTTGGTTGGTCTCTAGCAAGTTCAGCTCCCCTGTGCACAACTTTCTTAAAGCAGCCACAGTGACGTGCCACAAGACAGTGGTGTAAACAGCACACACATTCTCTTGCTTTTCTGGGGAATATACGACCAAAATCCTGATAGTGTCATCAAGGTCATTCTCCCACTAGGACTGTGCCCTAGCTTCTGGTGAAGGTGTCCACCCTAGGCATTCCTGTGCCTCAGTCACCACAAGGGACATTGTCTCTACCCTCCTGATGAGGAGGCTTGAGTAGAAATTGCCACTGAGAGCACCTGCACCTCAAGATCTTCTTGGAGATTTTCAAATCAAGAACTTAATTTTCTTGTGGTCACTGGGCCATGTAAATGCTCATGCTCTTCTGAGAGTCCATGCTTCACCAAACATTGGCCTATTTCATCAAAACTCTACAGACGGTGTCTTTAAAGTTGATCAGTTGCCCTAATCACTTTCTGTCACTCTATTTTCCTTGAGGTTGCATACCTGATTTTTTTTTTAACGATAGGTTTACTTAGCTGTCAATATATATATGAGGCCTGTTCTATTCTGGGTTCATGAAGATGAGTGGCACATCTGGATTTCTGGACACTGCTGGTAACCTCCTGTCAGGTGGGACCTACACTGACCACAGCCACCATCCCCACTTGACTGCACTTCTGTCCATCCAGCAGGCAAGAAGGGGCCATAGGAGGCTGTGGAGCAAGGAGGGCTGGGGAGAACAGGCATCTGGGACCCAAAATGGGGCTCTAAGGATGGATCCCATGGTTTGGGCGCTACTTGTTGGAAAGACCACAGTGTGAAGGAGCTCGACATCACCTATTTAAATAATTGAATAAGTGAAACAGCCCTTCCTTCTGACCTAGAGAGGGGGCTTACACTGCCCTCACAGGGAAGGCCTCCATCTATTTCTAGGAGCCGAAGGGAGAACACCTGCCTGCCAAGTGCCAGCCTGGACCAGTGGCAGGACACAAGGAAAATTCCAGCCCGGGACACCCTGCCTTTCTGCTTCTGAGAACAAGCCACACAAATGCAAAAAGGCTGTCCTCTTCTGCACTGCCTCCCTCCCATTCTCCATAATCCGTGCACATCTCTGTGACTGTCCCAGTGTGGGCCTGGAGTTGTCCACCTGGGCCTGGGCTCCTCCTCAGGCACACTCCTCCATGATCCTCTCATTGAGCCTCCCCTGTTTCCCAGAATCTCCTGCACATTGGAACCTTTCAGGCAGCCAGTACAGATTCCCTTCCCTAGGGCAAGGCTGGACATGAAAATGTCCATTTCCAGGCTGCACACTGGGTGGCCCTGCCTCAAGCTGGGAGGTGGGCATGCATTACAGGGGATTTCACACCATTGAGATGTTTTACAATAAAAGATGTGCAGTGTTTCTCTTTTAAAAACTTTCAAGTATTTGATAATTTCCAGCTGGGGCCCTATCAGAAAATGGAAAACTACTAAAATGACACATGGGACATACATTTTTTAAAAAGGTGTCCATATCCGACCACTAAGGGAAATAGTGGAAAAAGCTGCCAGAAAAGCTCTGGGGGGGCAGTACTGGAAGATATTGGGATGGAGGTGATAGAAGCCTCCCAACCTGGCCAGACCTAATATTTTCCACTCATTTGTGCACTTATCAACAAATAAACTTTAACATCAAGAGAACCCAAAGCAAAGAGCAATTCCACATGGGTACATGCTGCTTTGATGTAAATAGCATCCATAAGATGGCTTGTCATCTCCAGTCCCGCAACCCCATGCTCTCCTTTCTCTGTACCTTCTGCAGGGGCCCTGAGAGCATGTGGGTGGTGAGGCACATGTCCCTGCTGCAGGCTGGCCCACCCCTAACCCCTGGCCCTCCTCTACCTCCCTGCAAGCAGGATGAAGCAGATGAGGCCATAGAACACTCTGGGGTCTCCAGTGTCTTCTCAGATGTGATTTCTTCAACATTTGCCACCCACCCTTCTCCACAGACCTCAGGAGGGAATCCTTTGGCCAACAGCCACTGGCTGATTCAAACTCAGTCATGTCTGCTCTGGATTGAAGGGAAAATCTGCATCCAACTGCGTTAAGGAGAGCAAGTCTCCCAGGCATTGTGTCAAAGCAAGTGAGTGCTCACCTACACTGCGGAGAGGCACGAGACCCTCTGCAGTAGCTAAGGCCACTGAGTCCCCATCTACACTGTCTCAAGGTGAGCAAATCTACCTACACTGAACAGGAGAGGGAGGCACAGTGTCCAGGCCTTGGAGAGGATGTCTGGTGGGCTCCAGCCCCACTCAGAACACCCTCACACACGTCAAATATATTTTTTTTATCTGCGTACCATCAATTTGACAATGCCATTCGCATAAAATATATTTATTAAGAAATATCTCTGCCATCCCAGGAGCATGGGAGGAAGGACAGAGAAGGGCAGGGCAGTGGAAGTGTCCCAGGGAAAACAGTCTCATCTGATGTCTCTCAGGTGAGGGCAGGGGAAATACCTGATGTCCAGGTAGATCCAGATGTGCTCCTGGCCAGACCCCACGTGGAGAAGCCCGAACCAGTGCGCACACTCTGTCCAGCAGCTGTTTGAGTCCCTGTGACCAATGTCCATGTAATGACAACAGCATCCACGGAGCACAGGGTGCTCTGGCTGGCTGTCTGTTTGGTCCGTCTGAGCTCAGAAGTCATGTAGGAAGCACCCGGTTTCTAAATTTGTTTCGCTTCTGGTCTCCTTGTGTCTCAGCCTCATCCTCGCTAACACGGGAGGGCACGCAAAGGCACAGTCGACGAAAGCAGGCGGCCACCCTCTGCCTCACCCGCTTCCAGCACTTGCTGTGGCCATGGCGATGTGCTGCGGTGGCATCTTGGGAGACGTGGCTGTCTGCTGATACGCAGGGTCCAGGAGGGTCGCACACAGAGTCAGGCTGGGAGGCTAGGCCGGGAGGGGGGCTCTTCTCATGCAGGAAGCGGAGGCTAATGGCAGGAACGCTGCAACTTCTCATGCTCTTCTGCCCTGGCTCTTTGGCCTCCTCAGGTGGCTGACGTTCCCAGGACATGGGGAAGGTGTGCAGGACAGGCTCACTCGCCCTCCTCTTTGGGAGGGCTGGGAGAACAGATGGATCCTGGGGGCAGAGGCGAGGAACCACCCCCCGCCTCACAGGCTTCATGCAGCCCGTGCCCTGGCTGATCTGCTGCTGGATGAGGAGATACGCAGCCATGGCATGATCAAACTTCCTCTTGGAGAGAGACACCCAGGTACTGTACGGGTCGAAGCCCAAGTCGAACAGGATGGTCAACACCGTGGGGTCTGAGAGGTTGGGGAGGGGCACGTCTTGGGAAGATGAACTCTCCTCACCCTGATTCAGCCAGGGGTCCTGGAAGATTTCCTCTGCGGAGAGCCTCCTCTCGGGGTCCTCTGCCAGGATTTTCTTCACCAGTTCTCGTGCTTCGGCAGACACGTGCTGGGGAAATGCCAACTCGAGGTCCACTGGGCGATCACCTGTCAACATAAAGTACAAAATGATACCCAGCTTCCAGCTGTCCCCTGCGGGGCCCTCAAGATGGCCCCAGGACTCGTTCTGCTGCTGCCCAGGCTTCAAAATGGTGCTTAAGCCAAAGTCGATGAGCCGGATGTTGCCCCGGGCATCCAGCACAATGTTTTCGGGCTTCAGGTCTCCATGCAGGATGCCCATCTTGTGGCAGGAGCACACTGCACCCACGATCTGTCTGAATAGCCTCCTGGCCTCCTCTTCCTCCTGCATGCCCCCATCCGGGACGAGGTAAGCTAGCGGTCCCCTGACTCCGTGCTCCATCACCAGGTAGACATGTTGATCAGTTTCAATAACCTCAAAGAGCTGGATCACATTCGGGTGGTTCAGGGTCTTCAATGCCCTTTTCTCAGAGCGGACCAAAGTCTTCCACATTACCCTTTCCACGACTTTCACCGCCACCTCTGCCCCAGTGAGCACATGGCGGGCAAGGAGCATTTGACCAAATGCCCCATGCCCGAGGGCCCTCAAGACCTGGTAATGGTCTGTGAAGGCCTTCTCCTGGCAGGAGCGGGGCCCTGCGCCACTAAACTGGTCTCTCTACGCTCGCTCTGCATCCTGAGCAGGGACACCCACTAACGACGCTGGCTAAAAAAAATAACAAACCAACAACAAACCACAAGCAAGAAACAAAACAACACAAACAAAAAACCCAAATCAAAGAACAAATCTCCAAAGACCACAAACACCAACCGCCAACCACCAAACGCTCTAACTAGCTGGGAGTCCGACAGGTCACCACCAAGAGCTCCCTGTACAAATGGACAAGGACCCACCACAGCCACTCGGTTATATACCCGCTGTGTGAACCTCCCTCACAATGGCTCCTTGTGATGTCAGAGCAAGACATGGCCATGCCTGGGCATCACCCCCAGTGGCCTCCCCTTGGGCCTGCATGACTTTTTCACTTTCAGAATAAGGAAGGACTCCAGAAACTTTTTTGCGTTGATGGGTTTTGGAAATTATGTCTATGTGTTTAAAAATTACAATTTGTAGAGCCCTTCAATGGATGGTTCATTCTAAGTCTAAAATCTGTAATAACTCTGACTTGGAAAGACCTCATTAAAGCTACACTCAAGGTATTTGACTGATTTTTCTTCCAACACTGAATAATGTGTGTCAAAATGATGTTAGCACCTCACTCTCATGAAGATACTATAACGAAGTGCTCTGCTCCCTTAGACACTGTGGAGCATGGGACAGACACCTGCAGGGTTGAGAGGGTTCATCACACTTTCCCCATAAGGTCCTCATCAGATCTCTCTGGAGCATAAACACAGTGGTTTGAAATATTCAAAGTGATAAAGAACAAATCCTGGAAGCCCAGAATCCTCGAAGCAGTAAAGCCATGTTTCCGGAGTGGGGAAGAAATGGAGGCATTCTCAGGCAGCTAGGTCCCCTCATGCTACTGCAATCAAATACCTTAAACTGGTCGTTTTTTAACAAATTATCTCGTCCCGGTTCTGTAGACCGGCAAGTTCAAGTTCAAAGCATACTTTCGTGTTGTGTCTTCATAGAATGGAAGGGCAGAAGTGTGGATCTCATTCCCTCAAGAACCCCCCACCCTTTTCTTTCTATTCCTGTTGGTGGTGGTGGTGGTTTTGGTACATACTGGCAACTCAACCTATCAGCACAGAGCCTCTCACAGTTTAAGCAAGTGCTCTGCCACTGAGGTGCATCCTCAGCCATTTTATTGTGAGACGCGTTCTTCCTAAATTCCTCCAGCTGGGCTTGAACATGTGATTCCCCCTCCCTCACTGTCTGGAGCAGATAGGTTACAGACTCTTGTGGTTTTTAAAAATTAGGT
Organism: Glaucomys volans; assembly: GCA_020662805.1. Lineage (NCBI taxonomy): Eukaryota > Metazoa > Chordata > Mammalia > Rodentia > Sciuridae > Glaucomys > Glaucomys volans. The sequence goes on from JAJEJO010000231.1 coordinate 376,762, forward strand.
GTTTCCCAAAAGCTGCTGCATGGGAGGAATGCCCTGAAAGGGTCTCCTTCCCTCTCCCTACTCCCTTGCTGCCATGAAGGGAGCAACTTCCTTTGCTTGGCCCTTGTCCCATGCTGTGCCGCCTCCTCTTGGGCCTAGAGGAATGTTTCTGGCCATCTATGAACTGACACCTCTGAAATCATTAGCGCCAAATACAGTTCTCATCCCTAAGTGGTTCTTGTTGGGTGCTGTGGTGTCAGCACCAAGGAAAGCTAACTGAGAAATACATTGGTACCAAGAACTTGGTGACATGTGTCCATGCCTGAGACTCTCTGAGGCTGCACTTTAAACCAGGGACTGACTCATCTTGAGGAGGAGATTTCAGGACAGCACAGTACTCAGTTACTGGCATGGATGTTATGGTCACTTTCAGGCTGATTTAGTCTGAGAATGGGAGAGGAAAACAGAGCTAAAGGATTTTTAAAACTTGTAGGTTGGAGGACATTGGGAAAGTGAGGAGGTGACTATGACCTTTTGCTCTTGGTGAAGGGGTAATTCCTTCCTGTGATGTTTCTTCTTCTGTCTGTGAGTAGCTGCAACCTGCTAGTTCCTGCTTCTGGAATCACTCTTGCTCAGCAGCTGTGCTAGGACCAGGGCTACCTGGAGAAATCAAAGCTACTTGCAGAGAAGGTCTTGAAACCCAGCGATCCGTACTGCGTAAACGACACTGAGAACAAGGGGCGGTACTCAGCCTTTGGAAAGGCTGTTGAGCCCCCACCCAGTGCTGAGCACACACTGCCCTTCTGCACCTCCAAGTGCTGATTGTCTCTTTCCACTGCCATCATTTTCCAGATTTTCTCTAGCACTGGTTTAGGGAGACGAGTACTTGGTGTTCTGCGAGGCCATTCTCACCCTGATTCCCCACAAGGTGTGACTCTGCTTCATGTACAACCAGAGAAACATTTGTACTCCATGTGGGTTTTTAAAAAGATGTTGGAGTGGCTGTGAGCATCCTTCAATCCTCTTTTGAGAACTGCAGATCCAGGGTCCTCCAGTTGGGACAGGGTTGTTGGAAGGTGAGGTGTGGCATGGGAACTCTGGTGCTCTCCTTAAGGCTTCTAAGTCAGTCGTCTCCAGGAAGCTGAGAAATGATCAGCCCTCCCCACTCCTTTCCCTCCCATTTCCACAAAGCCAAGCCTGTGATTATTTTCCATTCTCATGTGAACTTGTCCATGTGTAGGGTGGAGACAGAATGGACATCCCACAAATACCTGATAGAGCTTCTGCCTCCCAAACAAGGGAGGGTTCAGAGAAATTTCCGCTCAAATGAGAATGTTATTACAGTATGTTCTGGGATTCTGTTGTTTCCTTGGTCAGAGTTCAGGCCTTCACTTCCTCCCCTGGGATTCTGTACCTGTCTTGAATGTCTCCCCGTTCCATGTGTCCCACCTAGAGCATCAGAATAATCTTCAGGAGGACAAAGCTAATACAGGCACTCCCCAGTTTCAAGACCTTCAATGGCTCCCTATTGCCTCCCAACAGTTTATAGTCCTTAGCTGGGTATTGAGGGCCCTTCTCAATTTAGCCACCACCTCTCCTCCTAACCTCATATCCTGTGACATCTCTCACACTGTGGTCCACCCATGTGGATCCAATGGCTAGTCCACAAGCCTGTTGTTCAGCATGTGGGAATTGCCCCATCAGACTCTTATAACATACACCTTGCCCCCAGTATAGCAAGAGGTTTCATCAAAATCACCAACAAAGGGAGCCTGCTAGTAAGACAGAAGTCAGAATCCTTTGTAAATTTATTGAGGAAGTGACATCTCCTCATTGCTACAGTGATCTGTTCATCAGAAGCATATCCCTCAGGAAGAGGGGTGTGTATAAGCTGAGAATATCAGAGGGTAGGGATGTCAAGGCCCCTCTGAGAAGCTGGCTGTTCCATGCTTGCTGGATACTTACCATCCTTTCAACAGTTGAATTAAATCCTGTGTCTCAAAGATTAGCCCAAGTCCCTGCTAGAACAATTGCCTCTTGTTTGTGACAGCCTCCTCTGACCCTGCTCTATCTGTCCTTTAGAGGAGAACTTGTCTCTAAGAGGCACTTAGAGATGTCCACAAGCAGCAGCATGTGGGGCAGGATTTGCCCACCGTCTGCACAGCACATGTCTGCTTAGGTAAGTTACCCAATTCTCCTGCTCCTTCTGGAAGAGTTTTTAAGCTTCAAGTTCAAACACAGCAAATACTTCACTGAGACACCATTGGCCTTGAGTGGTAAGGATACTTTTCTCAGATTTTATAAAATCCAGCATTTAAAAAGCTAAGAAATAGGAATTTGTCATGAACTGGAGCATAGAGAAGCAAGTTTCTCTGAAGACATTTATGTAGACAATGGGTAAAAAACAAGGAGTTAATAATGGTAACCATTAATAGCACTTAGCATGCTAAGATCTCTATCCTTCCCCTGTCCTGTACCACTTGATACTCAAAGTCATCCAACCATGTTGGCAAACTTGTGGTCCCTGCTGTATAAGAAGGCTCAGATTCAGAGAGGTAGGTGACCTTCAAGTTGGCGGAGTCTGGTTAGAAGGCCAGGCACTTCGCCACTCGCCTTCTTGCCTCCTATAAATAATTTCCTTCTCCCGGTTACTATTAAAAGGCTGTAATTTCACCATTGTGAATTTAGACTTGCACTGGGACAGTTCTGCAGCTCAGCTTCGCAAATGGCACGTTGTTCTGCACACAGGGAGAGTTGGAAAACCTCAGAAAAATCATTTACCTGCTCAGTGTCTCAATTTTTCTCTTCTGAAAAGGAGGCGATCCCTAAGGTTCAACACCAGTCTAACAGCATGTTCGATCCAGTTATAAGCCATCATAGATTATTTAAACTGTATTGCTAAAATATGCATGAAAATCAAATCATTGTTAATTTTGTCAAAAATTCCTCTTTAGTATATTTAATTTTTAAAAAGGGTGAATCATTTAAAATTAAATTTTAAAACGTCATCATGACATACAGAGAATCAGTTTAGTTGTGTCATTTGGGACATCCTGACCATAAGTCACAACAGACTGCCTTCCCCGCTGCAAACCCAGAGGGTCCATTATGGACCATTTAGGAAAATGAAGGAACACTCTCCCTGGGGGCACATGGTTCTTGGCGCATCTAGGATATCACATTAAACATCTAAAATACTCATTTTTGCTTCCTAGCAGTGGATTAATGAATCTGCTAAGAACACACTTATTAGCACTGACATGTGCTGAGAGATAATGGGCCTGATCCACGTCTTCATCTGTCTTGTCTGCCTGAGTAAAGAGGAAAGGAAAATGAAATCAGAGCTGCTTTCTTGCCAAAACTTGGTCCTCCACTGTGGGTGTCAGCAGGAAGCATACACCACGTGGGACCCTGGCCTAGGGGCAAGAACAAGGAGCCCAAGTCCAAGCCCTGACTGTGCCCCTCGCCTCATACCGATCGCTCGGTCCTCTTTGGGCCCCAGTATCTTCATTTTCAACAGACACCAGCCCTGTGGTTTTCAGCACAGGCCTGCAAAGCCCCTGGCATTTCCTACTTGGAGCCTGCAGGAATGCTATTGGTGATAAGTTGATAAAAGGTTTTTTCAGCGTTTCATATTTTTGTTAGAAATCGCCACTCTGGTTGATCTCGAGAGTCTTTTCCAGTTATGTCAGTATTGGAGGCAATAGAAAAATATCTACTGCATTTTTTTTGTGGTCTTAAATTTTAAAAACTATTTTTCATGTTTTAAAATTTGGGAACGCTTGTTTGTATACTTAAATGGCTAAAATATTGCATGAAAGGGTACCGTATTGTCAGATTGCACCTCCCTGGAGCCTCCTAAGTGTGAGCATTGGAAACCTTGGGTGTAATATCGTCGGGTCCCAGAGGTGGAAGGAGCCAGAGAGAGTCATTTGAAAAGGAAACTGAGGATCAGAGTTCATGTGACAAAGGGGAACTAGACACAACGTGCGCCATCCCTGCAGTCCAGGATGCTCTGTGCCATCGCTGGCTCCTCGCCCCACTGCCCCTCATTCCACAGTGGCTCTGCTTTGTTCTGCCACCACCCCGGGCACCCCTCCACCCCCTCAAGCTGGGATCCTGGGGTGTCAGCACTATCCGCAGCAACAACCCTGCTCTGTGCTTCATCTGCCACCTTCTGATGGAGCCGCAGACATTCATCATCATCAGGAGGAGAAACGGAAGCCTTACGAAGATAAATCACAGTTTCCTTTTCTTCAGTGAGGAGCTCCTTAAACTGAAGCCCCTCTCCACAAATTACAGAGCACACATACTGAGGTGTCATCTCCTGCAGAAAGCAATGATTCACCAACTTTTCCCGATGAGTGATTTGAATTGGGCTGTCCATCAACTTGATGTCAATCCGCCTCTCCTAAACCTGAGCCCCACATGGGAGTCAGAAATAGAATCAAAACATCTTGTCTCGGAGGTAAGTAGGACTGGGATGTGTTACTTGGACTTTTCTGGTGGACAAAGTTGTGTGATGTGTGCTGGGTGCTCTGGGGGTGGGAGTGTAGAAAAGAAGGAAGAGGACTTCCCTGCACTGATCACTATTGTCGTGATAATACACTGCTGCAAACGTGGTGACTTGAAAGGGCACGAATTTATTATCTCACAATTTCTGTCAGCCAGAAGTCTAACAGCAGGCTAAACTCATGTGGCATCCCTTACTGGAGGCAGTGGGAACAATTCTCTTCTTCAATTGCTCCGGTTGTTGGCCTAATTAAGCTCATTTCTAGTCACAGGACTCAAGTTCCCATTTTCCTGGTGGCATCAATGGGGTGCTTCTCTGGGTTCCCAGAGGTCTCTCTCTGGGCATTGTACTTGGCCCCAATGTCTCAGAACCAATGGGAGAGCCAGATCCTTTTCATATCTGGACTCTCTCTGACTCCCTGTCTGCCCCAACGTGCTGACTCGAACCAGAGAAGGTTCCCTGACTTTAAGGGCTTATGTGATTAGCATGGTCACCCAAAGATATTCCAGGATGATACCCTGCTATGATTTGGGTATTAAGTATCCCCCAAGCTCCTGTTAATGTAATAATATTCAGAGATAAAAGGATTAGATTATAAGAACTGTGACCTGATCAGTCCATCCAAGCTTGAATATTGGATGGTAACTATAGGCAGTTGGGGCATTGTTGGAGGAGGTGGATCACTGGGGGTATGACCTGGAGGGGTGCATCTTCACTTTGGCCCATTCCCACCCCCTGCTTTCCAGCCCTGCCATGAGCTAAGTAGCTTTCCTCCGCTTGGCCCTTCCCCCATGATGTCCTGCCTCACCTTGGTCTCAGAGAAATGGAGCCAGCTGTCTGGGACTGAGACCTCTGAAACAGTGAGCCCCAAAATAACTTTTGTTCCTCCAAGTTGTTCCTGTTGGGTGCTTTGGTCACAGCAATGTGAAAGCTAACTAAAACAGGAATTGGTACCAAGAAGTGGGATCATTGCTGTAACTAACCTGATCATATGATTCAGAAGCCTTTGAAGCTGGTTTATGGGAGGAATTTTGAAAAGTTTAGAAATGCAACCCAGAAAAGCTTTAGAATCTTGTATAGAGCTTAATGGATTATTCTGGTGGAAGCTCAGAAGACCAGAATGCTGATAGGAATGTGAAATGTGCTCATGAGAATTCCGTGGGAAATGAGAACCCTATTGGGAATTGGACTAGAGAAAATTTGTGATATATTCTGGCAAAGAACTTGGCCACATTTTGCCTAAGTCACACAGTTAGTGTGAGGCTGAATTTAAAAGTGACAGACTAATTAATCTGGTGGGGAAATTTCAAAGAAGCACAGCATTCAGTCAGTGGATGGATATTGTTGGTGCTTTTTAGCCAGGATTTTTGTGAGCATCAGGAGCACAAATCAGAGCCACAGGATTATTAAAACTTGAAGTTTAACCAGAAAATTGCTTGTCAAACTGGGGCCCCCAAAATGTGCTTGCTGAAGACATTACAACCTCTAAAGAGATGCTAAGTACTTTGCATACAGACATTAGGAAGGATGCCTCAAGAGCATCTCAGAAATTTGCAAGACCACACCCATTGCGGGCTCAATAATGTAGAAGAGGAAATTTCTCTGAAAAGAGATCAAGGGACATCCTGCTTACCCAGGGTGGGGCTAGGACATTGTTTCACCATACTGAGATGTGCAAACACAGGCCACTGCAGTTTTGATTCTGGGGGGTCAGATGTTGCACAAGCTAGTAGCAGACCCTGGTATCATCCACACAGTGCTGATTCTGCAGGAATGTGGATGCTCTAATTAAAGGGTTATGGAGGCTTTCCCGGAGATTTCAGAGGATGGCCTGCAAGGCCAGGCAAAGGGCAAGAGGACTGAAGTTCCTACAGGCTGCCAGTGAGAGGGTGATATGTGAAGCTGTGAAGGTGAAGCTAAAGCTGGAATGGAGACCCCAGGCAGGAAGAGATGTCAATAACACAGGCTGTCTACTGAGAAAAAAGAGAAGCTGCTGTCCGTGGAAAAAGTCAGGCTAAAACAAAGCTCAGCTGTGCTGAAATTGGCAATGCCCAAGGGTTGAGCTGCCCAAGCCTTTGGAGAGAACATTTTACCACCATGTTTCCTAGATGCCATATGCAGTTACAAGATGTGTGTGCTCTACTGGGGTTCAGTCTTGCTTGGGCCCCATCTCTTCTTCCTATGCCCTTATTTCTCCATTTTGGAATTGAAATGCTTACTTGGTGCTACTATATATTGGATATATGTAACTTGCATTTGTTTTTATAGTGGCTCATAGCCAAGAGTTTGCCTTGAGTCTCTGAGACTTGGACTCCAACATTGGGGCAACGCTGGAACTGTGAAGATGATGGAACTCTTGGAGTTGAACTAAACGCATTTTGCATTATGAGATGGACATAAGTTCTTGAAGGTCAGTGACAGAATGTTGTGGTTTGAATATGAAGTATCCCTCAAAAGCAGCTGTTAATGCAGGAATATTTAAAGGTAAAATGATTAGATTGTGAGAGCTGTAATCTAACCAGTCCATCCTAATTTGAATGCCTGGGTGGTAACTGTAGGCAGGTGGGGCATGACTGGAGGAGGTGGGTCTCTGAGAACGTGTCTGAAAGGGTGCATATTCCTTCAGGCTTCTTATCTCTCTCCTCCCTCTCCTCTTTTCTTTTCTTTTCCAATTCTCCTCCTCCTTCTCCTCCTCCTTTTTCTTCCTCCTCTTCTCCTCCTCCTCCTCCACCTCCTCCTCCTTCTTCTTCTTCTTCTCCTTCTTCTTCTTCCTCCTCCTCCTCCTCCTCCTTCTTCTTCCTTCTCCTCCTCCTCCTCTTCCTCCTCCTCCTTCTTCTTCTTCTTCTTCTTCTTCTTCTTCTTCTTCTTCTTCTTCTTCTTCTTCTTCTTCTTCTTCTTCTTCTTCTTCTTCCTCTTCTCTCTCCTCTTCTCTTCTCTTCTTTCTTTCTCTCTCTCTCTCTCCTTCTCTCTCTCTCTCTCTCTCTCTTACTGAGCACCTTTTCTCATCCCCTCATCCCTTCCCCTTGATATCCTGCCTCACCAGAGTAAGGGAGTCACCTATCTATGGACTGAGACCTCTTGAAATAGCGAGCACCAAATAAATTTTTTCTCCTCTAAGTTATTCTTGTTAGGTGTTTTGATTGCAGTGTTATAAAAGCTAACTAAACCATATCCCCATCTAACCTCAGTTACCTAACCTCAATTACTTCTACAAAATCTCTTCACAGCAATACTTAGATTCATGTTTGATTAATAATCAGGATATGGGAATCTTGGGGGATGCAATGGTCAGTTTTATGTGTCAACTAGATTAGATTAACATTTAGAAAAAGACACAGGTGTCAGGCACAAGGAAATCAAAACCCCAGCTGAGAAAAGTGAGGCTGGGGCAAAAGGCTTTATTGTGTGGTGTCTCTAAAATTTTACCTCTGGGTCGCACATCTCTACTACCCAGTAACTGGCCTTCCAGGAGGACTCAGGAGGCTGGGCTCCAAATGCCCAGTTCCCTCTCCCAAGTTCACCAGTCAGGTACCTGCTGTCTCCCTTTCTTGGGAGCTGGAAATGGAGGGGCCTGCAGTGGGGACACCAAGGGTACACCACCTGCATGGAGACACAAGGACTGGGGAAATGTTAATAATAATAATAATAATAATAATAATATAGCACACACGGAGTGCTCAGTGCACTGGGCTGTGAGAGCAGATCATCTCAAGACAATTTCATCAGGTAGGTGGAGGAGAAACTGAAGCACACAAAAGCCACTGGCCCAAGGCCACTCACCTGGTGGGTGGCAAGTAGTTTGACTGCAGCCCTCTCTTTCCTGACCACTTGCTGTAGACCAGGGCTCTCATTATAGCTGTGGAACCTGACACAAGGCTCTTGATCCCTCTGAGCCTTGGATCTCTTGTCTGTGACTAGAGAGTCATAGCAATCCCAGAGCATAGTTTCAGAGAACATCATACACCAGAAACTGCTGGTAGGGCTGGTGATGTGGTTCCACTGTAGAGTAATTGTCTAGCATACTGAGGACTCAATCCCCAGTACTAAAAAACAAACAAAAGAACAACAAAAAATAGGAAAGAAAGAAACAGAAACTCTCCTATTTTGTGTTTACTCAGGTCAGAGAGTTATGAACTCTAAGTGGATTATGTAGTGGAAGGAGCATGGCCTTAGGACCAACCAGGAGATTCAACTTACATTTAAGAAGAAATAATAAAGCCTACATCATGCAGCTCTACATTTACAGCACAAGGTTACTAAGAGGCAAGATGCAAAAGGCCTGATTGCTATCATCTTGTCACAGTTATAGTCTTAATTGCTTTGGGAACTCCAGCTCTTCTTCTGCCACTAGACTCTGACCTGCTTCTTTTCATCTTCCCAGAACTATCACAATATCTCGTTCTAACAGCCACTGGAGAACATTGGGCCAAGTGCGTAGACTTCTTGTCCTTCCTCTCAGGCCCCAACTGCCCACACAGACGCATGTGCACTTAGCACCCTGAGTCTCCCCTTAGAAGAGCGCACACCTCTCTGGAATAGGTCGCGAATGTTTGTTTTTCCTACTAGATCATTAATGGAGGGTGTGACTTTCTAGTCTCCATTTGCCTCCACCCTTGGTATGATCCTCACTCAGTGGACATCTACAAGATGGATCAATGAGAAAAATGAATGCGTGGGTGAGTGCATGGTGGAATTGATCAGAAACCTCTGTCCTAGGCCAAATGTGGGATGGAATCCTGTCCCTGTGCGATTCCAGGTCTGGCCGATAGAGGGTGCTCTGCTATGAGGTTCACAAAGATGAGATTTCTGTCTTGCACAGCGGTTAGTGTCCCGAGGGACTTTTGCTTTCCGTGTGTGGCTTGAGGTGGTGCCTATTGAACTGCCTGATGTGAAGGTTCTGGCCCTCAGAAACGAGCTTCCAGCGTGGCTAGGGCACCAAGACAGCCCTGTTTGGACTAAAAAGTCATTTCTGCATTTTGAAGAGGCAGAGGCAATCTCAGCAAGACATATCATGGCTTAACTTCTCCACTGATTACTGGCGTCCTCAACTTCTTTAATGGGGCATCAAAGGTGGGGGACTCCACTGGCCCTGGAACGCAGGCTCTGGGCTCACTCTCACACAGCCCAGGATCAAAGGCTGGACTCACTCATTCATTTACTCATTCACTCCAACTCTTAAATAGTCCTTCTGGAAATTGACTATGTTGAAAGCACAGAGAATATTAGAGTTGAAAACCCAAGCTCTTGCCCTTAGGGAGCTCGGAGTCAGAGGGGGAGGCAGGCATGAACACACTTCAAACACCAGGGCCATGGTGCGGGCTGTGTAGGATGGCTCAGGAACCCCAATGGGCTGCGTCCAATCCCCTCCAGGGCTGGATGGGGAAACACCCCAGAAGAGGTGATCTTCAGCTGCAAGGGCAAGCGAATGGGCAGGTGTGGTGATGGAGTTCTGTCAGGAGCCCAGAGTCCAGCTGAGAGGCCTGGAGGGGCTGTTGTCCTCGCAGAGCTGGGTGGGTAGAGCTGGGTGCAGTCGTATGAAGAGGCTTCGTGCAGGGCCAGACAACAAAGGCCTGTGTGCCGAGAGACAGCTCCCACTCTATCCTGATGGCCAGAAGGAGCTTCGGAAGGATTTTCAAGCAGAGGTATAACAAGGCCAGATTTGTGTTGTGAAGGAGCACTCTGCAGACCTCACAGAGCATGGGTGAGGGCTGGGGGTAAGGCTGCATTGGGAGACCCCTCTGAGCTTCAGTTCTCTCAGCTGAAGTGTCTGCAAGTGGAAGAAGATGGCCTCTGGTCCCTCTGGACTCCAAACCCTATTTCCATACAGATAGACTTTAGTCCTTCAGAGCGAGCAGAGGTTATCAGAGATACTCCAGCAATCTGGAGTCTAAAAATACCAGGATGTAACTGATGCCTGTCATCCTCTTCTTGAGGGTGTCTGACGTGGTGTCAAGAAACTGGTGTTGTGCCAGTCATCTGCTCCAGTTCAGAAGTGACTGCTGGAGGTAATCAAGAGAGGAGAGTGTCATTACCCTGCTTGATGGGTGTCCTGCTGGGACAACTCTACTCTTACAAGGTGTCTGGAGGTGGGACAACTTGGAGTCAGACACCTTCCCAGAACTGGTCCTGATTCTCCTGGGAGGCAGTGGCCTTGGCTTTTTGTTAACCCTGCCTTGGGCTTGTAGTTTGGAGGAGTGGACTCCGGCAGAATGCTCTCTGCTCCTTGTCCCACTCTTGGAGACCTGGCACCTGAGCCCTGCAGCAGGAATGACTAGGACTATGGCAGATTGCAAACCAGTGGGCCACAGCTGAATCAGCTGCATGTACACATTTGTTTGCACAAAGTTAGGAATGTGCTTTGGTCAGCTAGGGCTGCCAGAGCAAGCTATCACAGACTGTGTGTCTTCAACCATGGAAATGCATTTCCTCTCTGTTCTGGAGGCTGAAAGTCTGAGATCGGGGTCTCAGAATGGTTGTTTTCGGGTAAGGCTCTCATCCTGGCTTGCAGACATTCACCTTCTTGCTTTTTCTCTGTGTACATTAGGGAGATGGGGAGCAGAATTTGCTGTTGCATTCTGGTTTGTGTACAGGGTGGGGTTGGGGGATCAGCTGGAGGCCCAAGGGAGCACATTAGAAAGAGCAAGCACTGAGCAAAGATCTGATTGTCACCTGGGAAGCACGTGTTCCCCTAATGAATACTGGAGGGACACCATCTGCATGTGCAGAAGCATTGTGTGTAAGCATGTGTGTATAAGAATGTGGCCCGGCACCATGGCGCACACCTGTAATCCCAGTGGTTCAGTAGGCTAAGGCAGAAGGATCATGAGTTTAATGCCCTCTTCAGCAATTTAGCAAGGCCCCAAGCAACTTAGCAAGACCCTGTCTCAAAATAAGATAAATAAAATAAAATAAAAATAAAATAAAATAAAATAAAATAAAATAAAATAAAATAAAATAAAATAAAATAAAATATAAGATGGACTGGGATGTGACTCAGTGGTTAAGTACCCCTGGGTTTAATCTCTGGTACTCCCCTGAAAAAGAAGGTGGCTCATGTGATTATGGAAGCTGAGAGGTCCCAAGATCTGCAGTTGGTAAGCTGGAGACCCAGGAGAGCTGATGGTGAGACCCAAGAAGAACTCATGTCTACAGTCAAGTCAGAAGGCCAGAGAAGACCAGTGTTCCAGTCCAGTGTCGGGCAGGAGGAGGTGGGTCTCACTCAGACTTTCTGTTCTCTTCAGGTCTGCAATTGTTTGAACAAAGCCCAGCAACATTAGGGAAGGCCATCTGCTTGACTCAATATCTTAATTCAAATGCTAATCTCATCCAGAAACACCTCAAAGAAGCACCCTAGATAATGTGTGACCAAAAGTCTGGGCACCTTGTGGCCCAGTTAAGTTGACATAAAATTAACCATCACAGCAGAGGACATGAACTTTTCAAGGTCAGCAATTCCTTTTGTACATACAGATGAGAATTCTGGTGATTTAAACAGCCCTGCAGGAAGTTTTACCAATAGCCTTGAACTTCATCTATGCTCAAAGGTGACAGAATTAATGGAACCAAGACAGTGAAGTGACAGCATTTGAGAAGTGGAAATTTCCATAGATGTGTTTACTGATATTGGTGTTGTGATTCAAACTGACTCATATCAAGCATTATTTTTGGAGAACCAACCATAGTTAAGACCATGGACCTGTCTCACTAGAAGCCCAGCTGGAGAGAGATGACGTCTCAGGATCCCTAGGGCAGCCCAATTCCATGCTCAATCTGAGACTGCCACAGAGCATGGGACAATGTGTCCTTGGGCCTCTCCCTGGACCTGAGGGTCCTCATCTGAACATGAAGGCCCCACATAAGGTAAGGATGTACTGAATTACCATAAAGTGAAGCCGCAAGAAAGTGGGGTCAAGTTCCTTACCTCCCTGAACTTCAGTTTTTTGGAGGGTAGATGAAGTGGTAGTCATTAACCCCCCCAATAGGTGTTGTGATCATTTATGAAACAATGTCAGGTGCTCAGCACACATGACAGGTGGAACTTTACAGGTGCCACTCATTCAAGAATATTTTCACTCCTTAAGCATGAGCAGGGACGTGCCAGGGGCTGGAGAAACTACAGAAAACAAAGCAGAAGTCAGGGTCCCTCCCCCAGGGGAACAAGGCAGAACCAGCCGAGTCAATACCCAAGAGCAGACTGAGTAGTGAACAATATGGCAGGTAAATCAGGGGCCATGGGCCCAGGAGAGTGGGGGTTGATCCCAAGCGCAGCTGAGTGACAGAGGAATGGCCCTGGATGGAACTCTTGGTGAGTGGGCAGAAGTTTAGGACCTTGTGTTTAGGGCAGTGTGTTAAATCCTTGTCTCCTTTCCTCTTCCATTTGTATTGAAATGACAAAGACTCTCTTTTCTGGGATATAATTGTGATGGGCTGACAGATTTGGCTCCATGGAAATGTTACAGACCAGGCTATATGGGAAATGACTAAACAGACTCCATCTCGCTCTGAGACTCCATATTATGTAGGAAATGAGCTTCTCCCATGGGAACACCCCACCTCTGTACCCATCATTAGTTACTTAGCAAGATGCGTTTAGCAAGACAAAATGACAATTCTTATGTGATTCTTATGTCTCCTAAAACAATGCACCATGTGAACGGTGATATCAACCATAATAGTGTGAATGTTAGCAACCATTCTTTAGTTTATACCTAGGTAAGGGTCATTTTGACGCACTTCTCCCTCTGCTGATGACTTCATGACGTAAGTTTGTAAATTTGAATCATAGCAACAGACACTTATGATTGATGTGATTTTTAGTATAAGAACCCCAGCAACCCTGTGATTGGGGCTGCTTTCCCAATAGCCATTTTTGGGGGCATTGTGTGAGATAGTCAGTCGGCTGGCTTAATAAAGACTCTCAAATTTGGACTTCTCAGTGATGAACGGTCTGTTATTAAGTTGCACCCCATAATATAATATTAGACATCCAACATTCCTAAAAACTCCCAGGACCCTGTGCAGTGTTTGCCTGTACTGGGTGGGTCTCTCTATCACGTGGAGGATGAAGAGGTAAGGAGCCAAGATCAAAGTGATCACTCCACCCAACAAACACCTCCCAGATGGAAAGTAAGTGCAAGGCTATCAATACAGCACTGGAAGAACCAGACATGGATATTTATCCAATGTGGGGTGATTGCTAAGTATAGCAATAACAGGAAAATGTCCAAGGGAGAACAGTGGGCAGAGAGATGCCAGCCGAATTCAAAGTTTCCACTCCTGTGGGCCCGGTGGGGTGGAGAGAACACAAACACAAAACATATTTGCCACTGGTGCTATGGTGCGTGTCTGTAATCCCAGCACTCAGGAGTCTGAGGCAGGAGGATCACTGGAGCCCAAGAGGCTGAGGCAGGAGGATCTCTAGAACCCAAGAGGCTGAGGCCAGCCTAGGCAAGATAGCAAGAGCCCATTCAAATACAAAATGAAAGGAAACAAAGGAAAAAGACTTGCAGCAAAGAGGAAATCATCTTTATTCTATGAAGAATTCATACAGATTGCTAAGAAAAGTATGGGGCTTTCTGTAGTTAAATGAGTAAAGACAATTTCCAAAAATGTGGCAGCAGGGAGGCTGGGGGGCATCTGTGGAACCTACCCTCTCCTATAGAGGAACAGAAAATGTAGGCTGATAAAGAGCAGCTACCATTTATACCCAGCAAAACTGTTATAGCAGAACAGTCCAGGCTGACCGGGCATGGAGCCAAATGCTCTGCAAATTTTCCCTTGCATTGGGGGAGGGCATTGTCTTTATTTAAAGGCTTTTAATCAACACATAACACATTGAGGGTTTTACATTGTAGGCAAGCGGTGCAACTCACTGTCTCTCTAGTCCTGAGAGTAGGCTAACCAGGGTGCAAGAGCTTGTCAGGGTCACTCATGGATTGCTTCACCCATGCAGAATTAGGCGTTGAGTGCCTTCCACGTGCACGATACAGGACTACAAGCTCTACTGACAGAGCATGAAAATGGGCGTGGCATCCCAGCCAGCTGGTCTTTTGTCTGACCAGAATGTTCTACAGAACACCCGCTGCTTTGTAGGGTATTAGTGTCTTCCCACCGACATCTCAAAGGTGGAGGCACCTGACCTCACAGAGCCAGCAGCCACTGGTGAGTAGAGTCGAATCTCAATAATTTGGGGTATCACAAACACCTTGGGGATGCTTGTTTGAATAAGACTCAGGCACCCTGGCAGCCCTGGAGGTCCATGAGCTGGAGTCTAGGCTCAATTTGACTGTCTCTGGCCAGGATCTTTTAGGCTTGCCACTGAACCTGAGGCCTGCCCGCAGGGGTGAGCGTCAGAGGGTTAAGGTGCCCTGGTGCAAACACACTTGGCAACAGCGACATGTCGGACACCTGAGAGGGGCATGTGTTACTCAGGATGCCAGGCTCCTGTGGAAGTGAGTTGTTTCAGTTGACATCCAATGTGGGCCAGGCCAGAGCTGGGTCGCTTTCCCTGCCCCATGCTTAGAAGTAGACCATTCCACGTGGCCCTGACTCTGCGTTCCCTCCAGCAGTTACAGATCTCTAATGACTCCGTGGCTGACTTTGTTCTGATTCACATATTGCCTCATTAGGAATTTTACCCCGTTAACAGATGGCTGTCTTCATTAAATCATGATCCATTCACTGTGACTGGAAGCAGCTGGTTTGGGGGGTAGATGGCAATTTATTTCATGGGTGTCAAAATAAACCACGAGGAAAGGAATTCAGATGGAAATAATGTAATTTGTTCCATTTGGTTTTATCTGTAAAATTAGGGCTTGGGGAGATTTGGTTTGGTTTTTCCTCGGGCTTTCAAGCAGTTAGGGATGAGGGGAACAGGGTCAGCTCCTGAGAAACCGAGGCCAGCCAGGCAGGCACAGCTGCCAGCAGGGCTTCCAGGGGCTGGGCATGCAGCTTCGGCTGGCAGACCATGTGGGTGGACCAGTTGTCTCATGTTAAGAAGCAAAGCCCTTGCTTTTGGAGAAGAAATCATTCTTGTTTTAACTTTTCATTTCTCTGTTTTGCTTTGTTTTACAGATGGGAGGGAAGGTCACTGCCTCAGACCATGAAGTCCCTTTGGTCAGGGCCAATCCACAGCCCAGATCTCCACATCTCATCTTGCAGATCTGCACAGCAGCATCCCCATTGCCTGGCCACTTGGGAGAGATGCCAAGTCCACCTCTGATCCCCAACCTGAGGAATCTGACTGCCTGAGAGTAAGATCCTCAGGTGACCGGTGCACTCCTAAAGGCCTAAGCAGCCAGGACAACCCCAGGCATAGCCACGCAGGGCTGGGCAGTGGCTTGAATGCGACTTGCTTGGGAGTTGTCATTTGTGAAGTGCAGGCCAGGGTCCAGGAGCTTCCCAGTTTTTGCAAAGTGCTTTATGTGTTTTATCCCATTTCATTCTCACAAAGTGTTAAATGTAAGGTGGATACTTTACTCCCATTTTGCCAAGAGAGAAATCAAGGCTCCGAGGGTTGGTGTGTCATTATCCAAAGCTGCACATCTGTCTGATGAGCTTTGAACCCAGGTCTGTCTGTCTAGCTACCGAGTCTGGCTTCCGATGCCATAGTCAATGGCACAGTTGGAATGTTGGCTTCACTCCAGAATTCATGCAGAGACTTAACTCCCAGTGCAGAGATGTCAAAGCAGGGCCTCTAGGAGATGATTAGGTCATGAGGGCTCTTCCCTTGTGAATGGAACTGGTGACTTTGCCAAAGGGACCCCTGGGACTGGCTCCAGGAAATGAGTGCCTTTCCACCCCTCCTGCCATAAATGCTGTTGGTCCACTTCCCTTTGCTATAACACAATACCTGATGCCAACTACTTATCAGGTAAAGAGGAGTCTATTGTGGCTCATGGTTCTGGAGGTTTGAGTCCAAGATTGGGTAGCCCCATTGGTTTGGGCCTGTGACAAGGGCAGCACATCATGGCAGGAGTATTTGTGAAGGAGAATACTCACATCTTGAGCCAGGAAGCAGAGAGGGCATGTGTGGGGTCCACCATCTCTTTTGATGGCACACCTTCAGTGACCAGGAATCTCCCCACAGGCCCCACCTCCTAAAGGTTTCATCACCTCTCAATCCTGCCACACTAGGGACCAAGACGTTAAGTGAGGGCCTTTGGGGGACACCTGCCCAA
This sequence comes from Glaucomys volans, assembly GCA_020662805.1. Lineage (NCBI taxonomy): Eukaryota > Metazoa > Chordata > Mammalia > Rodentia > Sciuridae > Glaucomys > Glaucomys volans. The sequence goes on from JAJEJO010000231.1 coordinate 393,433, forward strand.
CCACAGCAGGTACCATATTGGAGGTAGAGAGCCAGCTCTCACCAGACACAAACTGCCAGTGCCCTGATCTTGGACTTCCAGCCCCCAGAACTGTGTATGGTAAATTTCTGTTCCTTATCAATTCCCTAGTCTAAGGTGTTTTGTTATAGCTGCAAGAACTGGCTGAGACACCAACGTTATGTGTCAACCAATTTTAGCCATTGTGAGATCTAAAGATGCCTTCACTTCAGTATCTTTCCAAATGTGCCACTTTCATCCCTACCCTCTGAAAGTAAGTAGCTAAAAAAATAATGTCACCTTTTCAAAATTAGAAACTTCATAGTGACTTTATTTTAGGAAACATGGAAGTCCATAGATTCTAAGACACAGGCAGAGCTGCTTGCTCCTCCACTGAACAAACCCAGTCAGCTGAATTTTTTAAATAAACTTTTAATTTTAGAAAAGCCTTATATTTACAGAAGACAAATGAAGATAGAATGGAAGTTCCCACCCACTCCCACCCCCTTTCCCCTCTTATCAGCATCTTACACTACTAGTATGGGAGCTTTGTCACAAATAATGAGGCAACATAAAAGCTTATTATAACCAAAGTCCACACTTCATTCAGATTTCCTTAGTTCTTAACCTGACGGTCTCTTCCAGTCCCGGAATCCCACCCAAGATGCCAGGTTATGTTTAGTTGTTACATCTTCTGGGTCTCCTCTTGCCTATGATGGTTTCTCAGACTCTTCTTGCTTTGAGTGACCTTGACAGCATTCAGGAGACTGTCCAGGTGTTTTGTAGAATGTTCCTCCTTTGTCTGATGTTTTTCTCATGGTCGGATGGAGGTCTGGTGTCTGGGGAGGAGGACCACAGAGCTGGCTGCAGCTTACCAGGAGAGGTACCTTCTGCCATTGTGACTCACCACTGCACATCTGGACCTTGACTATCTGGCCTGGGAAGGGCTGTTAGGTTTCTCCACCCCTTTCCATGCATCCTCTCTGGGGGATGTCACTGCACTGCCCACACTTGAGGAGGGGAATTTATATTCCACCTCCTTGAGGGCCGAAGACATAAATTATCTGGAATTCCGCAGGTGAGACTCATCTGTTCTATCCCACCTATTTGTTTACTCAGCCTTGCATTCCTATCAGTGTGCATGCATGGACGTTTAGTGTATCATTTGGGTTATACTCTAATTTACCACGTTGCCCAGATTGCTGCAGCTCTAGCCACTGGCCACTCTTTCACCTGCCCCTGGGTCCCGCTGACATGACCCCATGGTTATGGGGTGTCTTTTGGGTGCTTCCTGACTTTGATGATCCAAGACTCCGAGCTTGTCCCCTACACACCTTCCCAGCCAGGAGCCAGCCTCTCCCCACGAGTCTGCTTTCTGCTTTGTGTTTGTGGCTCCTGATTCGGTTCATCAGCTTTTACCCCAAGGTCAGCCTGAGCCCCGTTACCGCCTGCTGTGCCTCTCTTCTCTCCCAGGCGTTGCTTCTAGTCAGCTTCTGGCTGGAAGGCCCAGGCCAGTCCTCGGGAACCACCCCTTGGCACCTGCCCCTCAGCACTCACCACACTCCCAGGCAGCCCTGGGTTGGCTCCTCCCAGCGGCCACGCCTCCCCCATCCTCCACCTTGGGCCTCCTGCAAGGCCCCTCTTCTCCCTCCAGTCCTCCCACGCCCTCAGAGTTCCCTCCCCGCCTGGTCTTTCCCTATCCCTATTTCCCGTCTTTCCTCCCTTCTTCACAGCGGGCAATGGTTTTATGGGCTCATCGATTTTTTCACCTTTCTCCACCACTGGTCTGTGGGTTCAGGTGGAACCCCATCTCTTTCCTCGAGGCTGATGCACTGAATTGGTCACCACAGTGGGCTCTGCAGCCAAATGCCCGGGTTCGAAGCCCAACTGACACTCACTAGCAGTGGCATTAGAGGTGACCCGATCTCTCCAAGCCAGGGTTTCCTCATCTGTAAAATGGATGTGATAATGGAATAAAGCATATCATCGCTCAGAACAGCGCCTGAAACTCCGGGATTACTGAGAATGTCATCTATTACCATTTACTTTCTAGAAACGTTTCAGATAGGTGATTCCATGAGCGCTGGGGTCTTACAGACTGAGATTCCTTGATGTGAGATAAACCTGACGGTGAATGGGAAGGACCATGTCAAACGGCATCTTCCATCAAATGGCTGAATGTGGGGCACTTGGAGTAACAGGGCACCTCAGAGACTCTGCAGTAGTGAACATACGGGGGGTTCTGCCTCTTAACATGAGAAGATACCTCAGGAGCTTGGGGACATCCCGATTCCTCCAGGCCAATGGGGCTCCATGGTTCCCAAAATAAGGACTGAGTGTTCCTGCCTGCACCCCTCATTCATGCTGAGATGATGCCAGGCCCATCCCTCCCTCCCTCCCTCTCGACCTGCCTGGGAAGCCCCTCTGCCTGGGATGCAGAGGCGTGGGCCAGCAGCAAGTCCTGCTGGTGCCTTCACAAGCCTGTCCCACTCTGGTCTCTCTGACCTGTCCTGACCTGTTGAGAGCCCTGGCCTTGTGCATCAGCACAGCAATGACCTTCTCAGTAGTGTCAGGAGCCAATGCTCCAATGCTCAGGAACTCCTAGAATCCCACCAGGTGCACCCAGACCCCAGGTCCCTGGCACCACTTGTCAACCCTTGAGACAGGGGGATCTGGGGTCCCATGTCTGCTTCGCATAACCCTTGGGGTTGCACAGGACCACCCCAGCGCCAGCTGGTTCTCCACAAACACCCACAGAGTGACTCAACAGACAGAGACACACGGTGGGGTGGCGGGCGGGGGCTCGTTCCCGCTGCTGATAAGTGTGGGTCTGGGGCCTGACTCACTCCAAGCCTGTTCCTGGCAGGCAGACAGGGCGGACACACTTGCAAGAGGCACAGTCGAGCCACATTCCTGAGGCTGTTCTTGGCAGCCCCTGGGGACCAGCATGGGAGAGGTGGGGGGCAGTGTCAGTGTCTCCGATTCCCTGGCTACTGTAACGCTAGTGTTATTTAATGATAGCTGTCCTTCACTATACATCATCCGATTTCACCCTCCCCCAGCTCTGGGGCACAGGTCGCCTTATCTGTCTTGAGGGCACAGATCTGAAAAGAAAGCTCTGCACCAGGCTGGTGAGGGCCGGGGCTGGTATTTGAATCAACGTCTGCAGGCTCCAGCTTGTCATAGGACCCACTGCGGCGATCCCTGGGGTGCTCGAGTTGAAGGATCCAAGAGAGCCCTAGGGAGGAAGAACAGGGTGGGGGTAATGAGCAGAGGCATGGAGACGCGGGGCGGGGGCGCTTTGCTAAGATTCCTGCGACTGTGGACTACACACAGAGTGCCTCTTCTTCCGTCAGTACTCGAGTGCCCTGTGCTGCTTTCCTGGTCTCCTCCTCTTTGCAACCCTCCCATGCAGTCCTGGAACATCATTTCTAGGAGACACTCATAAATCAACAACTGGCTTCCTTTTACAAGTGATGTCATTGAAGATCAGAGAAGGCAATAGGCTTATTCAAGGGCAAACAGCAACTTAATGCCTCAGCTGGCACCAGGATCTAGGTTCTGCCATGGCTGAGCCATTGCCCCAGTGGCTTCAATAGAGTGTGGTAACTTGGTTTCTCATGGTGATCTGTCCTGGGAAATTGCAATTCATCCTCCATCCCAGCCCTGTGCCGGCCCTGGGGTGCACCCCCTGAGGGGAGAGAGGAGATTACCGCCCACCCTTTACTCACCCAAGGGCTTTCCCTCCACTCCACAATTAGGCTTTAGCAAAAGAAAGCAAAGACCTTCTTGGGACGACCTCGGGTGGCTGCTTCACACTCCACCAAGTCCCGGGCAGAGCAGCAGGCCCTGGGCAGAGGAGCCCAGAGTTCCAGATGACTCAGGGTCAGAGTCCGCAGTTCCCCACATGCTGGTGGAGACGTGACCACAGTGTGATGGACTGTCACCGAAGGATCTCCAGCCTGAGGTCTGAGACGCCGTCCTCCTCGGCATTTAGAGAGCCAGTGCTTGACCAGGGAGAGGCTGACAGGGAGGACCACTTTTATGACCCAACTCTGAGCAAATTCATGGAGGGCCCATCTAGCTGCAGGCCAGGGGAAGAGATTAAAGAAGCTAATGGGTGCCTCGCACCTTCTAGGCTGTAAAATGCTGTGAAAGCACTTTCTAACTAGCGTTGTGCAGATGTGAGCCGAGGTGGGTGAGTGAGCCATGGAGGGGACACTCCTGGCCTGTGGGTGGCCATGGGCTCAGCTCTGGTGTTCCCAGCTACTCTAGGATCTGGGTTGATGGCTTTTGCTATCAGGTGATACTGTTCCTCCCCTGGAGGAGCTTCCTGGGTAGCAGAATGATTCTCAAGCGCTTCTCTCCTTAATCAGCAGTATGATTCCATATGTTGGAAGGCCTAGAAAAGACAACGATTCTGGAAGTTTCGTAAGAGGCATAAGCAGTTATACGGAATTGGACATTTTTCTAACCAATAGTTCTTACTAGGGAGTTCCTGACTCCATACATTTGTCAAAATTCACAAAGTACATGCTAAAAAATAGTGACTTTTATTGTATGTAAACTATATTTCAAGAAAACTGATTTTTTTAAAGGCATAAAAGCCTTTTCTTGTATTTTGGTGTTTTCTAAACTTATTTTTTCAATTGAACTTCGTGTATTCCTGGGTATTACAGGGAAGGTAAAGTATCTTTTCCTCACTCATGGCTAAGATCGTAACTGAGGCCACTATAACAAAAGACAGGTTAGCAAGAGAAAAACATAAACTCGTTTGCTGTGACCTTAGCATGACGTGGGAGCCTTCAAAGGAAAATGAAGACCTAAGGGAACGGGCGGGCTGGTGTGTCTTCTGCCAAGTGTGATGAAGAGTGTGTGGCTGTGGAGAGATGCCACTGGACAAAGAGTGTGATTGAGAGGTGGTGCGCTGGGGGCTTAGCAAGTCCAATTCTTCTCTGTGTCCCTGAGTCTTCAGGGGTAAGGAGGCTCCTTTCTGGGTGCACAGGGAGGGCACCTCTCATATGAGGGTCTTGTGACCTGCCTCAGGGGAGAAGTGGAGGAAGCTGAAGGTGACATTCCTGTTTCTGGCACTTTTCCAAATGCCAAGGGGCCATGTCCTATCAGCGTAGCCTGTATGACAATCACTACATTATTTCAAATAGAACTTTCAGGACATAAACCTCAGCTCAAAATAGAGTTCTGAGCCATCAGGCAAGCTTCGCATTACAAACCTCTCTCTCAGAATTTTCTCCTATTTTGTAGCTTGGTATCTCATATTCAAAAGCCGTTCTTTTCCTGTTAACTAAGGGAAAGCCCTTGTCTTAGCTTTCTAACGCACTTAATCAACTAGAAAATTCTGCCTGACTCTCCTCTGCCGCAGTGTACCCACAGAGGAAAAGGAAGTCGTTTCACACAATCCTGAAGGAACGTAGGGACCTTCCCCAGCTTGAGTCCCAGCTGCAGTTCCTGTGGATGAGGAACTGTGGTCAGGCAAGGCGAACTTTTCCTTTGGAACCATCTAGCATTGACAGTGGGCCCAGCATTTTCAGGGCTTCTTATACTTATGTGGGAACTCTTGCTCCCAACTCCTGATATTTCCCCCTTAAAGAAGGAATGTGATTAATGTAACTCCGGTATCACCTATTTCCTTCCTGTGGAGGGCATTTCATTACTGGCCTCTCTCTGCCACCTTTACTTGGTGTCTCTGGGGGTTGAAGCAACTTTCTTATTGGCCAATATGGAAAAATAAACCAGGAAGGCTCAGATGAGTTCCTGTGGTCTTCATCTGGAGAGGGAGCCTGCTGAAGCAAGACTTCTCTGTTCCTCCATGTCCTGAGGCCAACAGGGCACACCCTCCCTATAGGGACCCGGTATCCTGTCCCACACCAGCTTCAGGACTCGGTGGTTAAATCAGTCCAATTCTAGAGTTTAATTTTAATCAGCCCGCTCACCCAGCGATATCAGTCAAGTCCTCCAACCTAGCCTTTGTGATCCTTAGATGTTCCAACCACCTCTTTTGCACAGGGAAGGGGGCTGTCAATGTCGAACTCTACTCAGATATCACAGCACTTGTACGACAAGGACATGAGCATGCTTTGGATTCTCAGTCCTACCACTTAGCAGAGAAAGACAGTAAAGTGACCTGCTGCTCGAACTTTCTGAGCTCATCCATAAATAATGATACCAGCTTCATTAGGCAGGTGTGAGCATCAAATGAGACAGTACCTGGAAAACGGCTTGGTGCACTGACAAGTTCTGCACTAATGAGCCACGTCTAAAGCACCGCGGCAAGGTCCGCCTCACACCTGCACCGCACAGCAGAGGTCCAAGCTCTCTACCTGGCATCTGTCCGCTTCACGCCTCGTGGGTCCTTGTCCACTATGTAGCCTTGGCTCTAGGACTGGCCTAAGCAAGACTTTAGCAGGTGAAGCTGTCATTTTATTGAATGTCACATGAATGGGGTGAGGTGGCTGAGGGACAGAGTCTGGCACCAAACAGCCAGGTTTCCTCCCAGTTCCTCCACTCACTAGCTGGGTGTCTATGGGGGAATTACCTCTCTTAATCTTAGAGTTCTTGTCTGCAAAATAAGGATCATAATAGATGAGGATGATGATGGAACCTACGTTTTTATAGGGATATTGTGACCCCAATGTGAGTTGGGCACATTACAGGCATTCCTTCCATGGTAACAGGTGTCACGATGTCTACCCGCCATCTCCACCATGACACCGAGGATAGTCACGATCCCCGGGCTGGCCAGGATTCCCACCAAAGCTCCTGTCAAACCCAGCCTCCTTCCAGGCCTTGTAGCACCCCACCTGCTCCCCCGTCAGCCACCCACCTATGCCCACTTCGCCCCAAGCTCCTGGAGATGAGCAAAGGGCTGGGCTCACCTGTGCAGTCATCCAACCATCAAGGGCATTTGGAGTGTCTCCTCCATGCCAAGTCCAGGGCTAGGAGCTGGGGTGGCAGAGGCAAGTCCCTCCCATCCTCCCACCTGCCAGGAGCTCGCTGGTGATGGTAACTGACACGAAAGGCCTCACTCCACAGCTGGCCAGCTCCAGGACAGGCAGTGCTTTGGGAGCCCAGAACCTGATTCCTTCCCAGGAGGTCATGCTGAACTAGAACTCCAAAGGCTGCTGGTGCTGAGGAAGACTTTCCCAGAGAAGGGAGGGGTAAGAAAAAACAAAGGTAAACTAAAGCATGAGGTGGGAAGCCGTTAGGGATCGTAGGAGGAAAGGTAGTAGTGATCCAGAGCCCAAGGAGCTGGGGAGGAACCTCCAGAAAGAACTTAGGGGTCAGAGGTAAGTCTGGCCAGGTGTCCACGTCTGGTTCCATTCGGAGGACCTCTGTGCTCTGGGAATCCCCTCCAGGGGTCTGAACCAGGGCATGCACAGGTGGGAGCAGCTCCTGAGGACAGTGACCTCGGCAGGCAGTAAGGACGGACCAGGGCAAGTGGGCGAGGTCCAGATGCCTTCTGAAGACCAGTGGGCCGCATGATCTTCCATCCCTGTCACTCAGGCAACCAAGAATGGTTACTGAGCTCCCCAGCTTGGGCAGCAGCTGGATCTTTGAATGAGAAGCTCTGAACTTTCTGGGCCTGTTTTCTCATCTGTGGACGAAGGATGTCGATACTGAGGGCCAAGTCTATGCTGTCCAGAGACAGGTCCTGGGCATGGGAGGCTCCTGCTGCCTTCTGGAGCATTCTGCAGCCTTTGACATGCCCTCCCCAGATCCCTGCTCTGCCTCAGCAACCTGTCTGGACTGAAGGATTTTAAGTATCACCTCAGTCTTTCTGAAGCACCACAAGACTGTCATCTCTAGGGACCAGGAGCACACATCCATGTTACCTGGCCATGCCTAGGAGGTGCTTGCTCAGAAATTAGATGCCACATGGGTGTCAGCTGGCATCCTCTGAGAAGCATATTCCTCAGATGTGTGAGGAAACCACAGTGAACAGGTGGAGTGGCTCTGGTGAACCTTTAGCGCATGCAGAGAGTCCGGGGCAAGGGGGCTCTATGACCTTCAGTTAACCTTCCAAGAGCACCAGGAAGTAGGAGTTGCATTCTTATACTCCCAAGAACCAAGTGAAGTGCCAGAAAGACGAAACAAGGCATTCCCCAAAGTCACAAAGCAAGGATACAGCAGAACCGACCCAAACCCAGAGGGGTGTGCACCAGCGCTCTCTAAGGCATGTGCCCTGGTCCAGCATCTCAGCCTCTGGGGACCTGCGGTGGCCTCTGCATTTCCCAGGTCCTCGCCATAAGGCTCCCCCACCTCAGGGAGAGAAGGGCTGCTGCTGTGATGTGACCCAAGGAGGGGACCCTACTTCAATGAGTCTCGCCCATCACCCCTCCAACAGAAGAGACAAATTGCCAGACATGCCCCGCGTGCCCCTGAAAACCCTGGTGGAAAGAACAATTAAAGCTTTTCAGTGCAGGAGCGGCCCTGGAGAGCAATGGAAGGAAATTGAAGGTGGAAATGGAGAGAGGGGCATTTCCGTGGGGGATCTGGGTATCTTCGGGACTGTTCCGAGAGTGACAGCAGGCTTACTGAGCAGTCTTTGGGTGGAAATGCTCAGGAGCAAGCCCAGAAAATTCTGGAGTGGTCAGTGTAAAACGGCTTTTCTCGATAGGAAGGTAGGCGTGCGAGTTACACACGTAAACATTCATCTGTGTGCGTGCACATGCGCAGAACTTTGCTTATAAAAATGCTTTCTAACTTAAATAATAGAAGATGTTCATTAAAGAAAATCTTGAAAGTTTAAAAAAAAAAAAAAGGCAGGAAGAGAGGAGAAATCTCCTTTGGTCTTATAGCCTCATTCTCCCCCTGCCCAGGAAACAGGCTCTCTTGGGAACAGTGGGGAGTAGTGGCTGATGGTTTCCATTCAATTTCTCTTTCCACATAATCGAAACTCTGATTGGAAGGAGAGGAGGCATTCATTAACCCCTGTCCCTGTGCCCGTGAGCTCCCACTGCTTGCCTCTGCCACACTGTTTAATTTTTTAGTGGTGCTGGGAGATCACGATCATCATCCTGCTTTGGGGATGAGGAACCTGAAGCTCAGAGTGGTTCAGAAATGCACCCGAGTCACACAGCTTCCGAGTGGTGCAGCCTGTATTCCCACTGGATTCTAACAGGTTCCAAAGCTCCTTTTCTGCCCAAGTACCTCAGGGCACCCTGGGAACAGATCAGCACTTGACTCACTTTCAACCACTCAGGGTGCGTTGGGATGGTCAGGAAGGCGGGGCACTGATCAGAGCGCAGACAGCCGGGCTTTGCTCAAGTCCCCGAGGTCTCCCAGCAGGAGCACCTGCTGGCAACCGCCAGAGGCCAAGGGAGGGCAGACCAGTGGGCAGGGTGATGTCTGAGTGGGGCCTAGGGGCTGGCGGGGTTTTAAAGGGCATCTTGCAGGTGGGGGCTTCTAGGCTGAGGTCACAGCCCCAGGAAAGAGGAGAGAGTGCAGCATTCAGGAATGGGGACATTCCTTTGGCATTGGGGGATGTCAGTGGAAACAGTGAGCACCAGGAGACGAAGGTGAGAGGGGACTGCAGGGCCTGGAGTGCCTGGCTGAGGGTCAAAGCTGTCGCTGAGCAGTGGAAGGACACACTCAGAGTCTCCTCTCAGGCTCCCTGCAGGGGCACCTCAAAGGCTGGACGGAGGGTGGGCAGCTCTTCAGGCAGGAAAGCCAGGGAAGCTGCAGCTGCTGTCACTCATCAAGAGGCTGAGTGGGGACTAACGCAGAGCAGGAGGGTCCTGGGCTAGGAGGAGGAAGCCAGGGACCTCAGCCTGGAGAGATTTCTGGCTCAGTCACTGCAGAGGGGACATGCTGTGGGTTGGAAGAGGCAGCCCGGAACAGCAGCAGGCTGTGGAACAGGCAGTGGAATCAGTGCTGTCCTGTGTCTCTGGGTGCCTGTCAGGCATCAGGTGACATTCTGCAGACCAGCAGGCGTGTGTGCCCAGACCTGAGAGGCTGGCCTCGCACCTTCCAGCACATCCCACTGCAGACCTGGGAGCCTCCAAGACCAGCCTCCCAGTCCCAGCATCCTGGCAGCCCACAGCAGCACCTCAGCCTCCGACTGGTCAGCCTCCCAACACCATCCCCAGAGTCACTCTCTCTCTCACCCCAGGACCGTCCTCTTTCTGAAGGCATAACCTCTAGTGTTCTCCACCAGGACCCAACCTTCACATCTTCTGAAGCCTTCCTTCAAGGAGAGCTCGTGGGCACTCCTCCCTGCCCAGCCTCTCCACTTCCTGTCAGTCTTCAGGATCCTTCTGCTCCTCCCTCCCCAGCTCTTCCCCGGTGACAGACTGTCCAGGCCACGCCTTCACAGCATCCTTGAGTCCTTTGCACTCTGACCCTGCACTGCACCTGCTGACAAATGTCCCTTCAGGTCCTTTATGAGGTGGGTGGGGCCCAGTGGAAGGCCTTCAGTCACTGGGGACGTGACCCTGCAGGGTTTGCAGGACCCCAGGCCCTTGCTCCCTTCTCTTTTCTGCTCCCTGGCCATGAAGTGAGGCCACCCACCATCCCCTCCACCCACCATCCCCTCCACGATGGGCTGCCTCGCCGCAGGCCCAGAAGCAAAGGGCCCCACTGATCATGGGACTGGAACCTCCAAAGCTGTGAGTCAAAATAAACCTTTTCCCTTTATAAGTTGTTACTCTTGGGTATTTGTTATAGTGACAGAAAACTGATGAACACAGACGTCCACCAAACTGACCATGCTGATCTCACTCCTCCTGCTCCCTGCCTCCTGCAGAGGGGAAATAGCAGACTCGTTACTCATGCCAGGACTTGGTTCACACCGTGTTTCCAACCCATCTTCACTTAATTGATTCCTAATCATTGTTCACATGGCAGCACAGTTGGCACCTCCTCCAGGAAGCCTAGAAACCATGGACTTCACACAATGGAGGCATCAAGTCTGCTGAGCAAACGCTTAACCTGAGTAGCTAGAGGAAGGTTGGGACCAATTCACACACTGTCAATCAAGAGAGGCTCCATCCAATCAGTCACCGAGACCAACCAGACTCCACCTTGGAGCTTCCCTCTGGGGACAGAAGCAGGAGGGAAGCACACACCTTAGACTAGCTATGCCAACAGAGAGGGCCCAGGAGGCCCACCTTGCCCAAGCTCAGCCCTTTATTCTTTCCTCCAATCCAGTTACATCCTTCTTCCTGTCTCCAAGAGGATGAATGGATGGGGGCAGAGCCTCTTCTCAGCTGTTCCAAAAGGTCAGAAATTCTTACTTCATAGGTGCAGGTGGAAAACATGATCAGGAAAGGAAGTGATGATCACAGCATTTCCTGAAGCGGTGCTCAGCCTGCCTTGTATCAAGGAAACAAGCCATTTCAATTTGTCGGGGGTTGAACAGAAGCTCTGATCTGCAGGTCCATATGTCAGTCAGTGCCTTCTGAAGTTCTCCCTGTGGCCCTGAAAGGAGACATGACTGAGCTTGGGAACAGAAAGCAAATAGGGAACCTGATGGTCTCCTTCCCTGGTGCTCAGAGGACAGGCCTTCCAACACCCGTCTCAGTGAGCTTTACCATCGTTGGAGTTACGCAAGCCCGGTGTTCCCCACTCCCCATTTCCTCTGAAATCCTCCGAGTATTCTAGTTAGAATGTGCCTGGACCCCCTTCAGCTTCTCTCTCCTTCTAAACATGCATTCTGCATTCCTACCACTTCACTCAGCTCCAGAGGAGGCTTGCTCCTTCCTTCCATAGTCTCCTTCCCATCTCCCCTCTACTGACTTCTCCGTTTGCCACCTTTCTGTCTCCCTGACTTGGGGACTGTCCACAACCACATGCAAAATGTTGTGAAGACATTTCTTCTTTGAATGCCTCAACCACCCATCTCCCAGCACAATGTCCTTATCTCTGCTCTGACTCCAACCCAGTTTCTGGTTGTTTAGCTCTTAAGGATCAAGGTTGAGGCAGAGCATGGTGCCCTGGGAGAGGCAGACCTGGGTTTCCATAAAATTCTGTTAGTAAACTTCTACTTTAGTTAGGCTTACTTTAGTTAGCCTTAAATTTGTCTGGACCTCCATTTTTCCATCTGTCAGATGGGGATAATACTGTACAAGGCACAGAATTTGGGGCAATCAAATTAAAAGACTTCACAGACCAAGGAAGCCCCTAATGTCTGAGCTGGAGGAGCGCGGGCTGGCCAGGCCCTCCTGGAGAGCCTCCTCATGGTTAGCTTGTCGAAAGACTTAAACGTGGAAGTGGATGCAATGCCCACAGCCCAGTCCCAGGCTGATGGAAGCCCCCAAACCCCACCCTCCTGATCAGCCACGTGGTCCAAATTCCCACTGTCCCTGCACTTCCGGGACCATCTGAAGGATGTGGTGGCCCTCCAGCCTCCCTCTGAGCTGGCGCCCCGCCTGCTACCCGCTCCCCTAACTGTTTCACTGCAGTTTACTGAGCTCTGGCTGCACGTCTCATTAAAAATGGCTAAACTAATAAATACTAATTACTCTGAAAACAGAAAGAGGTTCCCTGGAAGCACGGCGCGCTCAAGGGCAGCCGAGGTAACGGTGTGGGGGTGTCCGCAGGGCGGGAGCAGAGCAGGAGCTTGGCAGCTCCCTGGAATCGGTGAACTCTTCAGACTTTAATTACATTTTTCAAAACAAAAACAAGACCTGCTCCCCGGTGAGCGATTCCTCCCTGAGTGATGGAGAATGGAGCCTGCCGCGCTGAAAAGCAGACGCGGGGACAACCATGGCTCCCGGGTGGGGCATGAGCAGGGTCAGGCACCCCGGTGCTGTCCCTGCATGCAGGGTGACAAGAGCGCCTCAGGGCTCTTCTCTTCCCCAGGTACCCTGCCTGAGGCAGGAAGAGAGAGAGACCTTCCATGAGACCCTATGTCCCCTGGAGCTCACCATGGGGAAGGACTGAGGGATCTACCAGCCCCAAATCTCCGCCTAACTTCACGATTTAAACAGCAGCTTGTAAGAGTAGAAAGAATGCCCAGGCTCTCTGGACTCAAGTGGCGTGAACAATTTGAGATTCGAGTCCTTGGGAAAGTCACTCAACCTTAGTCTCAGTTTCCTTGTCTATAAAATGGGGCCACTACTTTCCACTCTATCAGCCTTCCCAGGCCATCGTTGACCTGAAGTCGACATAAAGGGGGTCATAGCTCTAAGACCCCTCAGCAAGCTTGGGAGGTGACACTGAGCAATGGCTTCTTCCCTCTGAGTTAGGGTGTGTTATGATTTGGATGTGAGGTGTCCCCCAAAAGCTCACAGGTGAGACAATGCAGGAAGGTTCAGAGGAGAAATGATTGGGTTGTAAGAGTCTTAATGCTATCAGTGAATTGATCCCTGATGGGATTGACTGAAGTGGTGGGTGGGGCTGGAGGAGACTGGAATCGGGGCGTGGCTTTGGGGTATATATTTTGTATCTGGAGAGTGGAGACTCTCTCTCTCTGCTTCCTGATGATACAAGTTGCTTCCCTCTGCTATATTCTTCTGCCATGACGGTCAGCCTCACCTGGAGCCCTGAGGAATGGAGCCTGCCTTCTATAGACTGACCTCTGAAACTGTGAGCCCTCAAATAAACCTTCCCTCCTCTCTAATTGTGCTGCTCGGATCGTTTAGTCACAGCGGTGAGAAAGCTGACGAAGACAGGGTGGTAGGTGCAGAGGAGCCCAGCAGTGCTCCTGGCAGCTGGGCTGACCAGGGAGGAGGAACGCCAACTTTTCTGCCTGTTGGCCTGGTGGGTTCTCTCCAGCAATTCCCCCTGCTGGCCAAGGCCCACTGGGAGAGACCCCTTTTGAAATTCCTTCAGGATCCAGTGTCATGGAGGCCACCTGGTGTGCCAACACCTTTGAACTTGGAGCAGCCTGAATGGCTCATCCCACCCTTCCAACCTGACCTTTCCCCGGGGATGGGATGAGGCATTGGTGATGGCTGAGATGGAATTCACAGCCAACCTGTGTGCCGATGCATAGCACCTGGTGAGCCACGGGGCTCCTTACGGAGGGTGTGTTGGAGAGAGTGCTAGGGAACATGATCTTCACTTCTAAACTCTTCATCAGGGACTTTCTAGATCAGTCATTCCCAGCTCAGAGTGGTTTTGCATTTGACAATGTCTGGAGAGATTTGAGAGTCACATCTGAAGATACTACTGGCATCTAGTGGCATCAAGGGACACAGCTAACCATCCTAAATAGATAGGGAAGCTCACTACAAGGAGAGATCTGACCCAAGGTTTCAGTAGTGCTAAGGTCAAGGAGCACGGCCTAGACAATAGCCTGGGGCTTCCTCAACTAGTTGCCGTTACTCCCACTAGCCTTGGCCGGGGGGTTTCCTGACCAACAACCACGCCACAGAGAACCCAGCAACGGGTGACACTGCCTTGGTCTTGAATGAACAATGATATTCGCCATCCTACTTTAGCTCAGGGTTCGCAAGGCTCATGCTGATCGGACACATGGGTGAGTTTAATTCCTCTCTGTCATCCTGTGAAGGACAGTGCCTAAGATTTGCTTTGATTACCCAACAGGCACGTTTCCAAAGGATGAAGGTCATTCCCTTTCAAAGGATTTCTTCTCTTCCAAATTAGAATTCCTCATGTACACAACCAAGCATTACATTTGCAAATCCTGATGCTAGCTCAAAATTATATTAAATTTGAGTGAGCACCAAGTGAACTCATCATTATGCACTCGTCAATTTGTCAACAGAAACGTGCTCGGCACCTTTTATGCCCAAGCCCCACTGCTCCAGCATGGAATTCCAAATGAGCTCCAGGAGTGCAGGCTGGTGGTGGCAGACACCTGCAGAGAAGCAGTGGCAGGGGAGTGAGATGAGTTTGGTGGGGACCAAACCTCCTCCCCTTCCCCTGGCACACATGGCTAGACTCTTTTTCCTGGCCCCCTCTGAAGCCTGAGTCTCTGCATACTGGATATTGGACTGGGAGCCCAAAGTGATGAGACTCATCCAGATTCTAGCCAATGAGCACCTCCTGTGGTTGGCTGCTACCCTTTGCCTATCTCCTACTAGAATATATAAAGGATCCAGCAAATGATCCTGACGCCCTACCGGGTCACATAGCCACAGTATGGAAAAGACATGGGTACCCGAAAGGCCTTGGGAAGATCATCCCCCACAAGAATACTCACTGTTCGTTCGGCAGGGTGGGAATCCGAATCTATAGGGTGTGGGTGGATGATGGCCAAGCAGTGCCGCCATCAGTCGCCTGCAAGCTGGGGATCCAGGAAAGCCCGTAGTGTGAGGCTGGAACCAGGAACCAACAGCATAAGCTGCCGTCCAAGGGCAAAGGCCCAGGACTGTGGTGCAAGTCCTGATCTGAGTTGAAGGTCTGCGGCCAAGGGTGCTGATGTCTCCAGACAGGAGAAGGTGGATGCTGAGGCCCAAACCAAGGAAGAAAACTGGCACTTCCTCTACCTGTTTTTTCAGTTCTGGCCCTTGATGGATTGGAACAGATTTTCTTTGCTTGGTCAATGGATTCAAATGCCAGTCTCTCTGGAAACACCCTCATGGACACACCCAGAAATAATGTCTTTCCACTGCGGACCCCTTGGCTCAGTCAAATTAACACATAAAACTAAACATCACACCCGCATCAGAGCGAGAGAACAATTAGTGTTGAGTTTTGTGTTAAGCAACTGAAACTGCGGGCTTTTGCTCTGTTTTTTTGTTTTTTGTTTTTTGTCTTTTTTATCATCACCTGTACCAACAAATAAAAGATTTTTGCCCAGGCCATCTCCCAAGTGCAGCTGATTCTCCTGCGTGTCCCCAGCATACCTTATGAAGACCTTCACCACAGCACATGCGGAGGCTCGCTGCACTAGGGCATCATCTGTTCACATGCTGGCGGTGGTGGCCGCAGACTTTCCAGATGGGCCAAGCTTTGGGCTGGCAACAGGACTGGCAGGGAGCTAGGAGACTTGTCTTGGTACTGAGACTGGCCAGCAAAAGTGCTGTGGTCTCCCAAAATAAGAGCATGTCTAAAGATGCTTTCAGGCACAGTTACAAGGATAAGAAAACGGCTATCACTCCATTTCCAAGAGCAGATAAGGAGTTTCCCTACCAGACTACTGAACAACACCTGGGTTTGGACCTAGACTCTGCCGTAGGATATTTGTGATAATAAGCAAGCAACTTAATCATGCTCAAGCTGCTTCTTCATCTATGGAATAGGCATAAGAAGAGCATTTACTTTTTCAAATTATAGATGATACATGAAGGATGCTTATCCTAGGTCCTGGGACTTAATATCAGGCATCATGATGATTATTATTTCCAAATACCCAGCAAAGCATAGTGTTTGTTGAGCAAATGAATAATTAATTTAAAAATTATCCAAGTCAGAGAAACAACAGGAGAAGGCTATTGCTCAACCAATGCTGGTTCAGCTATCGTAATTAGTTTTAGAGATATATTCTGCTGGCTTCTTTCCAGCAAGGATTCTCCTCTAGATTTAATTAGGAAGGCAAAGTCAACATCCTATCAGGTGCGTCTCCTTTTTAAAGATCTTTAAAATACTCTGTTCAAGGCTGCACTGCTGGTTTGTCTAGCGCAGCAAAAGGCACTACCCTGGGTCCTCACTGTGGCAATTCGGGCTGCAGGGAAGAATCAGACAGAGGTGCCATCTGCTTTGACAAGAGACCAGGAACTCAGCTATAAAGAGCCGAGAGCCAGTGAAGATCTGTGCAAAAGACAACAGTAGGCCTCAGAGGCAAATGACACAACAAGGACCTTAGGAACCATCTCAAGTTATAGAGGGAAAAGCTGAGGCCCTGGGAGGGTTCAAATCTGTACTTGGAAGCACAGGTGTGACTCCAAAGGCTTCACTCTCTGCAGCCCCCTGAGAGTTCGTCCAGGTGGATGGCAGCACCTGGGCTTTTCCCAAGAACCCACACATCTTTCTCCCCAGGATCAAGTACAAACAGAATAATTCATTCTAGCTCCTCCAGAGCTAGGCGTGGGTGTCAAAAGACCTTGGCCACAGTCCACGTCACACAGAAGATGACTGAACCCACGAACTGGCTCATAGCCAATGCATCCCCTCTTCCAGGAAGAATAATCTTGGAATGATAGTTAGATGTGTCTTCTCCAACCACAGAGTGTGGCAAAGCAACAATACCCTGTGGGGTCAAAGTGGGATCACAGTATCCTTTGGGATTAAATTGTTGGCAAAATAACTGCGGTGTGGTGTGAGGACAAAATCCCGATTGATGACCTGCAGCCGGGCAGCTTGTCCAGCACAATCCAACTGCAGTCCAAGGTCCAGGGGCCCTCAATTACATTCATCTCCAGGGCCCACCTGGGCTGGAGGTGACCCCTCAGCTCTGCAGTTGGACAGCCTGAACTGGAATCCCTGCTCAGTCACCCGCCTGTGAGACTGACCTCTGCATGTCTTTTAACCTCTGCGTGGCTCAGGTTCCTCCTCTACGCAGGGGCCGTTAAGAGTACCCAGTCATAGGGCTTTCGAGAGGAGAGGACCGTGAGCAGCCTGCTGTGTGCTCCCTACCAGGATCGTTCCTCTCCGCCAGCTCTGCTGGCTGTGGCGCTGGCTTTGAGCCCCTCGGGCAGTGCAAAGATGAATGGCACTCTGTCTCAGCTCTCGGGAGCTCCAAGTTAAGAGACTAAGAGAGGCATTAAAGGACTTCGGTGTCACATGAGTGATGCAGGGCCCGGGGCAGCTCGCGCTGTGCATTTTGGTCAGAGGAGGGTGTTTTCGTGGGTGTGAATGCCAGGACAGGAGCTCATGGCAGCAGGTCCCATGCGCAGCTGGCCTGGGCAGAGGGCGCTCAGGAGAAGAACTGCTGGTGGCCAGTGTGGGGGCCACAGCGAGGGAACTGAGATCCCAGACTATAAGGAGTGTGGCTTCCAAGAGTGGTTCCAGAGTTTCAATGGCGGGCATGTTTTGGACAGGAGTGTGAGTCTCTGCCCCCACAGCCTGACCTGCCTACAGTTTAGAGCGTCCACCTGATCTCACAGCAGCCTCAGGTGACCACCTCCTAGTGCAGTCAGGATTACAGCAGGCATTACTCAGTGCCACCGCATCCAGGCCCCTCCTTGGCACTTGGCCTGCAGTGACTCACCCAGGCTTCCCCACTGTGATCCCTAAAATTTATTCACAAATGGGGAAACTGAGCAAGGAGAGGTCAGGTGACTTGTCCAAGGTCACTTAGGGGTCTTGGGCACAGAACCCCCAGCTGGCCACAGCCCACAGCCTTAGCCATTAAGCCAGCTAGAGAGCTGGGCTCAGAGCTGGAAAGCGAGTCCTCCAGATCCCATGACTAAGTGGACAACATAGAAATGCAGACCCAGGACCTCAGAGGCCTATCCAGGGCCTCCCCTGCCACGGCCCTGTCCCCCCAAGCTCTCTGGACAACCCTGTGGGCTTGTCTGTTTCCTGCCCAGGTCTGGCCCCTGCTCTGAGAATCCAGGTTCTCCATTTTTCAGACCCTGCCCCCCTCCCTGCCTTTGGATGCAAACATCTGATAGGTTCTGCTCTGTGGCTGCTGTCACCAGCTTGGTGGTCCCCGATCCCATGATGGCCTTGCTGAGAGAAAGGCCCAGGAGAACAAGCACTTCCCCCAACGTCCTGAGTCAGGGTGAAGGTGACCAAGGGCATTGGTAGAAGTGGTATTTGCTTTAAGCTTTGAGGAGCCCTCCATCCCTCCCTCCCGGTCGCACCTACTTCTTTTCTTTTTCATTTTCTTAATCTTATCATTCTTTTCTTAATCTTCAGCCTAAATAAATGTTTGCAAAGAGGAAATCTCTGCAGGAAGAGCTGAGTCTGTCCAAGGGTGCGCCGCTCACTTGGGGATGTGCTGGAATGGCAACCGTCCCAGGGCTGCTGCTCCTCCCTCCCCCAGGACGGGCCACCACTGATGGAGCGGAGGCGGGAGGCACACAGCCCTGGCTACCAGCTCATCAGGGTGCTATAATGGCCAGTCCTCTGGGTGACCTGGAGAAAGATGCTTCACCTTTCTGTGCTTCGTTTGCAGTAAAATGAAGGCGATGGCCATCGCTCCTGCCTGGCATTAGCAGCACATATTGAACCGTGTTTGTAAACACCTTCGCCCAAATGATCTGGGGTATGTGCGGAGTTACCAGATCCAGCCCAGGGCTGACCCGCCCCTCCACCATCACACTGAGCATCTACTTCCTGTGCATATCCGCAAAGGTGCCACTAACTGGCTTAGCACTTTGGACTACGTCATACCATCTCCTCTGTGAAATGAGGGGATGATATGTCTGCACACCACTTTTGTGAGCCCTAAGCAAGCCATGTCCCAGCAGAGCAGGGCAGAAAGTAAGCAGCACCCAGCAGGACCAGCACACTCACCACCTTGTTGTGAAATTTGTCTGTTCACTTGTTCTCCCGTAAGACTGTGGGCTCCTCCAGGGCAGGGTTTGTTTTTTTTTTTTTTTTTTTTTTTTGGTGGTGAATGGGGCTTCCTACATGCTAGGCAAGCACTCCACCCTGGAGCTACAGCCCGGGCCCAGATCAAGTCTTTCCCATTTTAACATATTCTTTGAAATGCATCCTGGGTGCCTCTTGCACACCTCTCCAAAACAGAGTGCAAGGCTCTCAGCCTTGCCTCTCCTCCTCCAGCCACAGCCACTGGCTCCAGACAGTGACGGCCATTCCTCCAAGTTTCCACCAGCTTTCCCCAGGAGCCATTTGGCAGGCCCTGACTCAGAGTCAGGACATGCATCTCCTGTGCCCTATCCCAGAGCTTCTCTCATGGTTTCACTCTCCTGGGCACCAAGGGAGATGGTCCTGACATGCATTTCATAAAGTGACTCAGAGGCCCATGGGGTGCAGCAACAGCTCACACATAGTGGTGACCAGCTTACCAATGCCACCTTGAGCTGGATTCTCTCCCTCCCATGTTATTTGCCCAGGTCCTTATTCCTGACTTCCAGCATTGCATCTTCAAAATTCACTGTGAGCCTTCCTCTAAGGTTCTGTTACTGGGGGCACCCAGGAAGAGAAAACCCTCTCCTCTTCCTACACTCCCCACTGAGTGTGAATGGCACCCCATCCACACTTTTTCCAAGAGAGAATCTGGGGAAACACTCTACTCCTACCTTCCCATTAGCCACCTAGTCAGATGATTACCTTCCTGTGGATTCTACTTTATTTCTTGAGATTTTACTTTACTTCCTGTGGATTCTTCTTTCTTACAGATTTTTCAATAGTTCATTTCTCCCCATCTCAGCTGCCTTGTCTGTGTGGGCCACCATCATCGTCTCAGTGGACAGAGCCATCTCGATGAGCTCCCTATTTCAGGACTTCACAAGGCCAGAGCTCAGAGAATCCTGCATGGCTATTGTCACGACTGCAATTTACTCCGAGGGCAGTGACCTGCTCAGATTCACAGTATGAAGATCTCTTTATGGTATTAGGGGTGGAAAGCAGAATCTAGAGGCAGGGGGATAATTTAGCCTAAATAATTCAGGCTTATTTAGCCCACTTTTAGGCTTCTATAGAAGACAAAGCAAGACATGGAAAATCCCAAGAAGCAGCAGATTTGGCAATCAGAATTTTGAGTTCACCTTTCATCCTTTGTTTCCGGGATTCCTGCAACTCATGACATTGCACCTCCAGGGTTTCAGTGGGAGGGAGCAACCTTGCAGAGTTTGACAAACCAAGCACTTTTAGCATCGGGGGACCCATGAACCCACTGTGAGCTGGCTTGGCCTCAAATAAAAGTGCTGCTTCATCTCTAGACAGAGCTCAGAGCAACCAGAGGGAATTAAATTAATAAGCTGCACAAGTTGTACAGACCCACTCGGGTCCTCCTGAATCATCCCAGCACTGATGCCTCAGCTCCAACCCAGGGGCAGCCAGCCCAAAGTCTGCTGTTTACACAATGATCGTTGTCCCCCCAGGCATTGGGGGGGGAGGTCCAGAAAAGGCATGTTTATAGCTAAGCCTAAATCATATTACAATGTTTATTCAGGGACTAATAAAACCCATCTAGGGCTCCTTGTAAATAAACTAACATTTTGGTGCCAACCATCATATTAAGTTCTCAGAAGGGACATCGATTTATTTAACAGATGAAGAAACTGAGGCTCATAAAATAAGCAAGTCTACTGGAATCAAACAGGAAGTTCTCTATGTCTCCACGACTATGACACCTTGTTGAGATTCCTTTCTAAGCTTTTCCTTCAGCAATTACACTGTGGTCAGATTTCTCCAGCTCTAGGTGGAAAGACTCTGCTACAGTCGTTGGCCTAGTTTTCAAGGGTTATCTTTCATGGAGAGCCCTGTCATCCAAAGCCTGGGTGCTTTGGGAGGGGCTGCTTAAGTGCTTCTGCACCCAGAAAGCCCCCTGGATCACTCCGGGGCCTGCTGGCCTCTCGCCTCCAATCTTCACAGCATCCAAGCCTGAGCCAATCCTTTGGCTCTTCATTGTTGGCATTCCCTAGACCTGCTCTTTTCATTATTTAAAGCTTAATGGCCATTTAATTTCAACAACCAAAACTTTCAACCAAAGCATAATAGACCGAGAGCAAAGAGTGAGTTTTGTGAGTATATTTACACTGCTCTTCCACACACTGGCTATCGTAGGCCCTCAGGGACAATGCTGCCAGGAACATTTGCATACAAGTCTTTATCTGAATACCTATTTTCATTTCTCTTGGGTAAATGTCTGCAAGCAGGATGTAATGCTATCTCCTTATGGCTTTAATTTGCATTTTCCTGATTACAAGTGAAGTATCTTTGGGGGGGTTGTTAGCCAATCATATCTTATTTTGCACAGTATCTGTTCAAAGTGTGTGCTCGTTTTCAAAAATCGGATTGTCTGTATTCTAACTATTGAATTGTACAGCTCTTTGTGTATTTAGGATGCAAGTCCTTTGTCAGATATCTGTTTTCTCCTGGGCTGTGGCTTGCCTTTTAATTTTCTTTTAAAAAGAGAAGTTTTAAATTCTGATGAGGAGTACAGAGATGAGTGAGAAAGTTTTGCTTCAAAGAACCCTCAGTGCTGTGGGGAAACAAGCAAATCCATCCTCACAGCACAGCTGGGTCACAGGAGGGTCAAGCTAAGCACTGGTGGAGGGGCATGGAAACCGGGGAGGGACACCCAGGCACCGCTGAGTGGGCGCTCCCTGCAGGAAGCAAACTGCGCTTTAAAGCTCCATGAGGGACGGGGAGGAGAAAGACAATCTGGGTGGAAAACGGAGCATGCGCAGATGATGGTCACGCGGCCTGCACGTGCCTGCTGTCCCTCTAAGCAGATATTGCAGTGGCTGTAACCAAAAGTGTGGGTGGTGATGGAAGAAGGAGACCAGGGAAGCCAAGGGCCAGACCACAACAGGCTGTGGCTGTTGAAAATTACGGTTTTCTCTCCCCAGAATGCAATAGGAAGTCCCATAAGGTGAAATGGAAAGGGACTTTTTATATCAAAGTTAATCAGAAATCTGTACTAAACAAAATGCTGTGGTGCTGATGTAGAAATAGACGACTAGGAAAATGGTACATTATGGACTGTCCAGAAATGTGTGCGTACCTACAACAGCCTGGCGTAAAATCAAAGTACTGTCACAGGGCCACTGTGATGAACGTACTCTTGAATCAATGGGTTCCAGAAATTTGTGTGAATAAAAAAAAAAGTATTTTTACCTTACATAACCTACAAAAATGCATTCCAGACATAGTAAAACAAACAAACAAAAAAAACTTCAATATTCTGACTCAAATATAGCCAAAGATCTTTATGATACCAAGGTAGGGAAACAATTTCCTAAGCACACGCAGTAGGAGAGAAGTGGGATTTATTTTCCATTTTGCCATTTTCGTGGGTGGGATTTCACTGAGGCTTAATTTACATTTCCTGATGAAAAATGATATTCTGAGTCTCTTCGTGTTTTTATTTCCCACTTGAATATACTCTTGTGAAATTTAAGAGTTAGGTCATCTTCCCATTCTTTTATTAATTTCTTAGAATTCTTTGTGCAGCCTGGATGTGAGCCCTTGGTCCTTCTGTGAGTTGCACATAGCTTCTCCCAAGCTGTGGGTTTTTACTCTCTCTAGTGAAAAGAAGCTCTTAATTTCAGGAAATTCAATTTAGCAATGTTTTCAAAGAAGGATTTAGGTGGAGCTCCATGAAGCTCTTTGCTACTCCCACCCCGGGTTCCAGGCAGCCCAGTGAGCTGGCCCATTTCCCAGAGGAAGTTTCTTCAGGAAGTGGTGCCCTCTTTCAGGTATTTCTTCTGAGCCTCCTGTGCACCAGGCCATCTCCTGAGGACACAGGACAGAAGCAAAGGCTCTTCTCTAATGGAGCTTACATTCCAAGGAGGAGTTAGAAAAGGCGGAAGTCTGAGACCATCAATGTAATTAATAAAATAAATCAGCAGTCTGCTGGGGGGGCTGAGGCGGGGTTAGAAATGATGAATGTGCAAGATCAGGAAGGTCAGATGCTCTGACCTTCCCTGGCTGCACTCAACCTGGGAAGAGAGAAGGCTGGCAGAAGAGAGTTGGAAATTACAAGAAAAAAACAGCAATTCTTTGGTTTCATTTTCCAGAAATATATTCGAGCTCCGAAGGTTATTGCCACAACTGGTTTGCTTGGTTTTAACTCCAGCAATGCCCAAACTAACCCAGTGGTTAGATTTTTAGCACAAACACAAACTAAGAAATGAAAAAGTCTTTGTGAGGCCCTGACTTCAAGAATGTCTGTAACTTAGGCTTCTCTGGCTTTAGTTCCTCAACCAGATAGTGTTGTGTAAAATTAGACCAGATTAGGAGAGGGAAGATACACAGAGGCCGCGGAAGCCAGGGGGGCTCAGGTGTCCCTCCCCAGTTCCCACACCGCCCCCACTTGATACTTACCTTGACCCTCAGGTAACCCTGCTGTGCTGTGGACAACAGGGAGAGAAATAAAGGCACAAATGCTTTCTGAAGTGCATAGAACTAAAAACTGCAGGAGTGTAGATGGGGGCATCGTCTAACTCTTAAGCAATGGCAAGCCTGGTCCAGGTGTGTTTGGACTCTTTGTGAACATTTCCAGACCCACCATGATGCTCTTGTTGGTCTGAGATGGTCAGTAAAAGAAGCTTGGTTTATTGGTAGGCTATTGGAAGATAGATGGAGGAGATTCCCCATCCCAAATGCTATTTTCAAGTTGTTATAAAGGAGAGGGAAAACTTCACTTAGCAGGAAAATTAACAGCCTGATTGGGCATTCTTCACTTGTAGAATATTGGGCCCTCCCTCTAGAAAAGGTCCTATATTTATATATAAACAGAAATTTGCATTCAATTCCCTTGAATGCAATTCAGTTTTGATCAGGACCCTGATACCTGTGTTGAACATCAGACTGCAATATTTACCTTGTAATATATCACCCTTGATTCCCAGTGATGCAAATAGTGTTGCTATTTTTGTTCCACTTTACCTGTTAGTGAATCTTCCATGATTCACTCTCTGGAGTTGTACTCAATAATAATGTGCTTGAAACCCACGTTCACAAATGTGTGATGTTGGTTAATCTTCCCCAGCTCCACTTCCTAAGGGAGGAGTTTGCCCAAAGCTAGTGCCTATGCATCAGTTCAGCACTACCTGGTGGCCCCACCCACCTGGAGACACCTGGTTTCAGCGTCTTCCCTGTCTTCCAGACTCTGTGCTGTGTGCCCAGGTCCCAAATGCCCTTCCCAGGTGTCCCTTCCAGGCACACCTGAGTGTTGGACTCTGCACCCCACCTCCACCCAAATTCCCTGATGGTTATCTTGATCTCAAATCTTTATTAAATGTAAAAACAAGTCCTCTTTTATGAAGAGGTAGTGTGACATCATCCTTGCCCTGCACAGCAGCTTCAGTTGTCCAAAAGAATTCCCAGAACTCGATTGTCTCTGAAAAGCCCCTGTGCCATTTTTAGGTAAGTTAAAGACTCCCTGTTACCATGCGGGGCTCTGTTCTTGGGGGGCCTCTCAGGTGCTGCTCAGAGCCATGGGTTGGGATTTCACCCAGAGTCCTAGGAAATCCATGGCATTTTGTTATTGTTGTTGACAAAGATTAAAAGCCAAAATTTAAAAGTTCAGTGAGGGAAGTTGGCAAATTTGGAGATGAGGATGACATCACACTTTGTGTGTGTGCGTGTGTTTGTGTGTGTGTGTGTACATATGTGTTAAGTCTTTAAAATCTAGTAGGCCTGTTAGACTCACAGCACATCTCAATATAGATCAGTCACATTTCAAGGGCACAATAGCCACATGTTTTACCGTGGACACACTTTGGGCAGTGCATCTTCAGAAGTCTACCATAAAGTGGCCTTTGAAAAAGTGCTCTTAGCGAAATCACTCTAGCAAGAAGAAAATCCAGGAAGGAGAAATGTGCATAAAACAATTGTGGAATATGAGAGACTAACTTCACCATCTCCCCACAAACAAAAACAATACTTAAAAATCCACAAATATAGACAGCAATCCACAAGCCAGAATAGCCCTGGGAGGGCATGAGGACCCATTAAGGAATCTGCAGCTGCACAGTGGAGTAAGAGAGCCCGAATATCCACACAGGAAGGATGATAAGCAGAAATCAGCACACCTGAGACTCCAGGGACTGCTGGGAACACAGAGAAAAGGGGGAGGCGGTATCAGCCAGATGCTGAGGAGCACTGTGGAGCCCGGTGACCTGCGCCTCAGAGGAAACCAGCATCTTTTGTCACTGAGGCAACCAGGGAACCCTAGAGAGGACCAACCCTTGGGATGCCCAAGAAGGAGCCACTTTTGTGACATTTCAAAACCAGAGCCACCACCTCTTCTCTCAAGAGTGTCCCTGACAAGCAAGCATGGTTGCCCCATGAGTGTCCACCCTCCAGACCTTGGTTCTGGGGCTGCACTGCAGTTACCCATGCTGCGGACACTGGAGCCCTGCCACGTCCAGCTAGTTTATATTGCAGGGAAAGAGCCACAGTCTCTCTGTGTTACGGTTTGGACCTGGAGGGTCCCCCAAAAGCTCATGTGTTAGGTGATGCAGCGATCTTCAGAGAGGAAATGACCAGATCTGAGGGCTCTGACTTCTTCAGTGGATTAATGCACTTGATGGATCAATGATTTAAATGAGGTGGTAAGAATGATAAGCAGAAAAAAAGGAATTCTACAAATTTATTTTGCATTGGTGGAACCACAGAGCTTTGGGTCCGCCTAATCCTCTCCCCTTACATTGTCAACACAGGGGCAGAAGAGACGGTACCAGAAATGATAAAGAAGCTTCAGATTACTATAAGTGATCCCTTAAAAAGGTACCTTTATGGCCTCAAGTTTATGAAGGGGATTCCATGATTCTAAACGCACCGGTCCAGATCTATAAACCCAAGTCGTCATGTCCATTCGTCAAAATAGTCTAGAAGAATTTGGGTGCAGGTGAAAATCATGTAATTCTGGAGGCAGAGGTGATCCTACTGGAAATTTGGTACAACTCTTTCATGTACGGTAGCAAATACAGGGGCCACTTGTGTCAGAGAGGGTACCAGAGTCCATCTTCTGGCCAAATCTGTGCTGTTTCAGAGGAACAAGCAAAGTTGGTGAAAACTGTTAAAAACAAAACAACCAACAAATGAAAACTCGCCAAAAAAAAGACCTAAGAGCATCTCGCACAGGAAGAGGCATTTATGCAACAACATGTGCTCAGATTCAAGAAGGGAAGAACCGGTGCCAGGTGAGCCACCGCCACTGCCCGTCTCACCCACTGCAGCTTCACTTCACAGAGTTCACCCAGGACACAGGGCCAAGTAGCCAGGGAGGCTTCTTCCCTCAGCTCCGGACGAAGTGGACCTTACTGCACGATGAAGAAGGCCACCAGCATTTCTCATTTCCTCCAACTACGAGATGAAGAGACTAAAAGGTGAGTCTGAGTGGCGATCCCGGGCTGTTGCCCCCCGTCAGGGCCCTGCCCATGGGATAGTGACTCTCCCTGGGATGGTGGTGAAAGTGAGAATACTTGGTCTGAGCTCACCCGAATTCTGGGCAGAGGTTCCCTGATGGGAGAAGCAAACTGAGAAGGGCAGACGTTACTGCAGCGTTTGGTGCCTAAATAGTGGCTCAGAGTTTGCCCAGGAGGAGAGGCAGTGGCAGGAAAAAGAACTCTGGAGCCCTCCCCAAAGGCACTGATTCTATTTTAAATGAAGCGGGGAGGTTCAAGTTTAAGGGAGAACCTGAAAATAATAACTTCTTTTAACTCTAAATCACAGACCAGCTAGTTCAACAGAGAAGCAGGAAAGAGATGCCTGAGAAGAGCTCTACCAGGGTGGGAAAAGTCCTTGAAAATTTGCCTCAAAACTAATTTCTGCAAAGGAGCCCAAATTTAATCAGGACAGACCGCTAAGCAATTTGCATCCCAGGATATTACAGAAAACCATACAGCTGCTAATTCAGGAAGCTTTATAGTAGGTCCTAATGCCAAATGAAAGAGCTCACCAGAGAAACCGTAGAGAGAGTTGAAGTCCTGTTATTTACAGTTATTCTGGGAGGACATAGGAAGAAAGCAGGCTCAAATAATAAAATCAGAATAATATAGGAAATACTACGACCAATACCACAGAAATACAAAGATCATAAGAGATTACTATGAACAATTAATTCTGTCAGCAATTGGGATAGCCTAGAAGAAACAAATATATTTCTAGACCCATCCAATCTAAAGACTCAGTCATGAAGAAATAGACAATTGGAACCGACCAATAACGAGCAAGGAGATTGAATCAGCAAGAAAGCCTGAGGGCTTCATTTCTAGATTTTATCAAACATTTGGAGAAGAACTATGAACCACTTTTCTCAGACTCCTTCCAAAAGTTAATGAGGAAAGGATGCTGAGCTCATTTAATGAGGCCAGCATTACCCGGATACAAAAGCCAGACAAAGCTACTACAAAAAGAGAAAATCACAGGTCAGAATTGCTGACGAATGTAAATGCCAAAATCCTAGCAAACTGACTTCAACAGCACATTAAAAGGACATTCACCATGACCAAGAGGGTATAAGGATGGTTCAACATATGCTAATTAATAACCATGATACACCACAATAGCAGTACGAAGGACAGAAACAGAATTGTCATCTCAATCAATTCAGAAAAGGCATTTGATGAAATCCAACATTCTTTCATTCTTTGAACAATAAGATACGGAAAGAATGTAACTCAATAAAATGAAAGTCATACTTGACAAGCCCACAGTTAACATCATACTCAATGATGGAAAGTTGAAACGCTTTCTTCCTCTAAGATCAGGAACAAGACAAGACAAGGATGCTTGTTTTTAGCTCTTCTAATGACACAGTCCTGGATGATCTAGCCAGAGCAATTAGGCAAGAGACACACTAATGGAGAGGAAGGAAAAAATTGTCTTTGTTTGCCAACAGCATGATTTTGTATATAAAAAGCCCTTAAAGACTCCGGCAAAAAAACTGCTTCTGATAAATGAATATAGTAAACCTACAGGATACAAAATCAAGATATGAAAGCCAATAACATTTTTATATACTAACAATAATGAATTATCTGAAAAATAATTCAAGGAAACAATTCCATTTACAATAGCTACAAAAAATAAAATTCTTAGGAATATTCTTTTTTTAAAAAGTTTTATCTATTTATATGTGGTGCTGAGAATCGAACCCAGTGCCTCCCGCATGCTAGGCTAGTGCTCTACCCCTGAGCCACAACCCCAGCCTCTTAGGAATATTCTAACCAAGGAGGACGAAGACCTATACACTAAAAACCTATTAAACATTAATGCAGGAAGTTGCAAAAGATACAAATAAATGGAAAGTCATCCTGAGTTCATGGATTAGAAGAATTGATATTGGTAAAAATGTCCACACTACCCAAAATGCTCCACAGATTCAAGCAATCCCTATTTAAATTCCAGTGACATTTCTCAGAGAAACAGAGAATATCGAAAATTCATATGGAACTACCTAAGTCCTGAATAGCCAACTAATCCCTAACGAAAAAGAAATCACACTCCCTGACTTCAAAAATCTACCACATCACACAGGAATCAGAACAGCATGGCTTTGACATAAAACACACAAAGACCAGCAGAACACACAGACAGCCCAGAAACCTGCACACATTCACTGTAAATTGATCACTACCCAAGATGCCATGCCACACACGAAGTAGCAAGGACAGTCTCTTCAATAAATGTGCTGGTGAAACTGGGTATCCACACGCAGAAGAATGCAGTCAGACACTGATCTCACATCACATGCAAAAATCAGCCCCCAGTGCATTACATACTTAAACCTAAGACAGCAATGAAACTCCTAGCAGGAGATAGGAGAGAGGCTCCATGACTTTGGTCCAGGCAATAATTTTTTAGATACAACCCCCAAAACACATTTGAGAAAAGTCAAACGCAACAACTGGGAGCACATCCAACTAAAAAGCTTCTGCACAATCCAGGAGACAATTGACAGAGTGAAAGAACAGCCTACAGAATGGGAGACTCTATTTGCAAACCACACATCGGCTAAGGAATTAATATCCAGGGTACATAAGAAACAACGCGACAGCAAGAAAAAAAAAAATAAACAGAACAGGTGAGAGAGGAAATGGGCTCTTCTCCAGAGAAGACGTACAGATGGCCAACAGTAGATGAAGAAATGCTCATAAATCACTGAGAAAATGCAAGTTAAAGCCAAATGAGATACCACCTCACACTCTCTAGAAAGTTTTTTTCAAAAACCCAAAAGATGACACATGTGGGCAAGGAAGTGGAGAAAAGGAAACCCTGTGCACTGTGGTGGGAATGTAAATTAGTATAGTCACTGTGGAAAACGGTGGGAATGTTTCTCAAAAACTTATAGTTGGAACTATTTGATCCCGCAGTCCCAATACTGGGTGCACATCCACAGGAAATCAAATCAGTATGTTAAAGGGGTGTGTGGCTCCCATGTCATTGCAGCACAGTCACAGTGACCAAGACATGGAATCCACCTGAGGGACCATCGATGGATGAACGGATACACAAATGGAATGCTACTCAGCCTTAAAACCTGTGACATCATGGATGAACCTGGGGACAGCATGTTAAGGGAAGTAAGCCAGCACAGATCTAACGTATGGGTGGGAGCTGAGGATGTCCATGGAAACAGTGAAATGATGGGTCCCAGAGGCTAACGAGTAGGGGGATAAAGATGTAGGCCCGGCGACTTGGTGAGACCCTGTCTCAAAATGAAAAAGGTTGGGGATGTTGTTCAGTAGTAGCCCCTGGGTTCAATCCCCAGTACCGCAAAATACAAAACAAAAAACGAGAATTAGACAAGGACACTAAATGCAAGATCAACATCAAAATTCAACAGTCTTCCTTTATGCCTGGAAGTTGCATTAAATTGAAAATTTCATGAATTTTCAATTCATGAAAACAACAAAATTGTAAAACACAAAAACAACAAAATTGTCAAATAGAAAGAAACATACAAAACAAAAATATACAGCATTTCCATGGAAGATATTATAAGTTGTATTAAAGAAAACATTTTCCCTAATGTATAAATTCAGTGAAAAGCTAAAACAACAAAAAAATCCCAGTTTTAAGAAGACAGATAGAAATGCAAAAGTTCATCAATAGCTAAAATTTTGAAAAAGAATGAAAAGGCAGGTGGGACCTACCCTCTGCGGTATTCCAAATTCATCATAATTTCTTTGGAAATGTGGTTTTACCACAACGGCAGACAAAGGAGACAGAACAGAGCCCAGAAACAGCCCCATTTCTACATAGGGACTTGGTATTTAATAGTGGTGGAATCTACCTAAGATTAATCTATCTGGATAGAATAATCTTTGAAATCTTGTGTAGAAGGATAGATTATTCGGCAATCTTGTATAAAAGAATAGATTATTCAGCAGTGTTTGGGAAACTGGCTAAACATTTGGAAAAATAAACAAGCATATTCCTATCTATTACATACATATGTAGTATATGTATTTAGTTCCCAGATAAAAACAAGGCCCACAAGATGCTAATCACCTAGAATTCCATATAAAAATCCCTATTAAAAAATTAGGTCATGAGATACATTTTGCAAATTGTACAAAGGACATTTTCATTGTAAAAGCTAAATGAAATCCATACTCTCTGTGTGTGTGTGTGTGTGTGTGTGTGTGTGTGTGTTTATCTAGAAACTTGAAGATTGTGAGTTAATTTTCTAGAAGGAATAAAGAGATGCAGTATATGAAATATGTTTTTGAGGGAAAATTACTGAAACCAAGTTAAAGAAAGACTGAGTGTGGAACTAGAAGAAGAAATAAGTTGATAAGAAGCACCAAAAATACTGTGGAAAATGTCCAAAGTGTGCAGTAATCCCAGGGTCAAGAAATGAATGGCACAAATTCAGTGCTCACTCAACAGCTTCTCAGGGTCTGCTACTGGGCATGCTTGAGCAGGGGTTATGGGTTGTGTTTTGAGTTTGCTTTTGTGCTTTGTGCATGGATTGAGAATAGGGTGGGTCCTTGCCACCCAGTGGTGGTTCATAAAGCATCAGAATCAGCCTCACCGAGAAACATAATAAAAATGTGGAATCTTTCCAGGTGCTGTGGTGCACGCCTGTAATCCCATTGGCTCAGGAGGCTGAGGCAGGAGGATTGCGGGTTCAAAGCCAGCCTCAGCAAAAGCAAGTAGCTAAATAACTCAGTGAGACCCTGTCTATAAATAAAATACAAAAAAGGGCTGGGGATGTGGCTCAGTGGTCGAGTGCCCCTGAGTTCAATGCCCGGTACCCCCCACCAAAAAACGTAGAATCTCGTGGCCTTCCCCAACCCTACCAACTCAGACTCTGCATTTCAACAAGATCTTGATATGCACTTAACGTTGGAGAAGCACTTAGAACTTAAAGAAAACTCTTGTTAAGTTGAAAGAGAGATAGTAGCTAAGCAGTGGCAGGGGTAGGACCAGTCTCCAAGTTCTACTTGAAATATCCCTGTCCCAGATTCTCCATTAATCTAGGGATACAATTCCAACCCTTATGAGTAAAGATAAGAGCATGTTTTCACCCTGAGCTCACTTGATCTACAGTTTTAATTATCTGAAATATGGCCCAGACCTAGGAATAACCAAAATCCCACTCCAGGCTCCAGCATGGAAGCTTGACTCCATACTTCAGGGCTTCTGAGCCATGCCCACTGGCGAGGCCTCAGACACTCACAATGCCAACAAACTCATTATTCTGGTTCCCTGCCCAGAAAAGATTGGAAGCAGAAGATTTAAAGTAGGTCAAAGGGAAAAAAGTAAAATCTGGGGTTGGGGTAAGGTATCCAATGAGAATTGATGGTAGAAAGAAGAGCTTTGACATTTCCACAGTTATTTAGTTTTATAAATCTGTTCAGACCTCAAAAACAGCAACTGGGATCTTAGAGAAGTGGTGCTTGCCCCGGCGAAGAGTCCTTAAAACAATAATAATAATGCACAAGCCTCAGTCTCAGGGATCTGAACTACTTGGACTGGGCTGGGTCCGGGCACAGGCGTTTTATTCAAGCTTCCCGGGTGATTCCGTGTGGTGTAGGGCCAGAGTAGGAGCCAGGGGCCTGGACACCGGAGGACCTTCTATGCAGGCTCTTTGTAATTTGTTATAATCACGGAGAGTAGTTAGCTGGGGTGACTTTGGTTTCTAGGATTTTCTTCTGAGAGGAAAAATTGTATATGAAATGTAATTTTAACAGAAAATGAATAGCCTAGAACGAAATGTTATAGAAACACATATTTTACTCCTGTGTCCTAGAGAAACCAAACCAGCATAAGAGGATGGTCTACCTCCCCACCCTTCCCCTCCCCTTGTTATGCCCACAAATCACCTGGTGGTCTTGTTACGATGCAGATTCTAACTCAGGAGGTCTGGGGAGGCTGGGATCCTGCAGTCCTCACCAGCTCCAGGGTCCACACCTGGTATACCAAGGCTGTAGTTCATCGTGGTGACCATGACTCATACTTAATCCCCTTCTTGGGAACCCAAACCAGAAGATGGCTTTCTCACTCCAAAAGAGTGGACTCTGCAGGGGTCCTTGATATCCAGAGCCCTCAGAACTGTAGGCTTTCCTGAATGAGCTTCACAAGCTTCCACTTCTTATCCAATCCCTCTTCCCTGGGCCACTTTGTTGAAGGATCAGAGACTGTTGAAATAGAAACCGACACATCAAGCCTGGTCCATTCATTTCAAAAGTGGGACACTGAGGCCGAGGCAGCAGAGGATCTTCCAAGCTGACAGGTGATCGTGGTAAAGTCAAAACTAGGCCTAAGGCAGCACTGAGAGCCTCAGCTAAAGATTCTGGCAAAATGATTTGTCAAACATCTACTTGCATATCCTCAGGGAATCCTCAGGGAAAGAGTCAGAAGGAAGCAGAAAGTTCTAAAGCTGGGCTGGCTGACACTGAAGCCCTAAGCCAGGGCAGAGGGCGCTGGGAGGCTCCCCTGTCCGCTGGGCCACACCATAGCAGTTGTTTCCCTCTGATGGAATTTCCATGAAGAAGAGCCAAGGCCCCACAGCAGCTACCCAAAAGGCCTCAATCATTCTTATTTCATTTTGTGTTTTAGAATCCTTTCTCAAATAATTTTCTAAATCCCACACAAGAATAGTGCATACTCTTGCTCAATATTAAGAAGACCTTGTGCAAAATTAAAGAAACATTTTTCTTCAAAGTGGGGGGAAAAGGAGTCATTTTCCTGGAACATTCAGAACCTCACCCAGCCAAGTGGATCTGATCCTTGCTCCATTATTTATTTCTTTATGGCCTCTTAGAAAAGCAGAATGCGTATGAACACAGTGGGCAAATTCAGTGGTATTCTGGGTCCTGGGGCCATGACTCCTGGGGGCCCCCTTCCCATGCCACAAAAGGCCATTCCAGAGGCAGTTTAAGCTGGATTTATCATTTCTGACCTCAAAGCTCTGAACTTGGCTCAGACTTCCCCAGCAGAGCTTATTCCCGAGGTTTTCATCTTGTTATGTGACTCTGTGGGGCTGGAGTCATAGAGCCATCCACAGGGAAATCAGCCTGAAAGCAACAGTTTGAACATTAAATACTAAACTCACTAGGAGCTGCACTGGAAAAGACAGCTGCTGGGCTCACAGCTGCCTGGCCTCCGAGCTTGTGCTCCTGGTTAATCTGAGTATACCTCTCTGATCTTCAGCTACCTCAGCCTCTGCCATCCTGGGAACTGGACCGACTGGATAAGCAGAGGAGCTGAAACCCACTTGCCAGGTGGAGCAGGTGTCCCTTCCTGAACACTTATTTTCACTTGCATGGCATTTCATAGATCACTAATGGTTTTCTCAGTGCCTCTTCAGAAAGGAAAGAGCTGGAATATGAGGCATCAAACTGCCACCAGTAGTGATGTTTGAGCAACAAGCCTGGAACTGATCTTACATGTTTCTCATTATGCTTTACTTACTTAATTGTCTTAATAGGCATGTGTTACTGAAAACTAAAGTGAACTTGTTTTCCTTATTTGTTGTAATTTACAAAGAGATGGTTTGGATCATATAACCTAGGGACTTTTCAAATCCATTGATCTTGGGGTGGAGAAAGGGGTTTCTTTTTAAGTATTCATCTTAAATGACGCGTTCAATAATGAAGTCAAAGCATAAAGGAAAAAAACCCATGTTTCCGCAACACCATGTTTTGCAATAGCTAATAGATGGCCACAGCATCGTCAAAGCCATGGAAAAGGCAAGTCTTGGGGTGGGGGGCGGCTTCCGGAGCTGCACTTTGCCGAGGAAATTGATTCTGCCACACAAAAGCACAGACCGAAGGTGATTTAGTGAACCTGGGAAAACCCAGGCCTGGTTCAGCCTCCCGCGGGTTTCTTCTAACCCCGGCTCTGGGTTGCCTGGTGTCCAGTTTTGAGTTCTGAGAGGAAGCCCCAGGGCCCCAGTGCAGGGCGTGACTTGAACAGCTGCACGTGGAGACTGACTTAGTAGGGCCCTCACCATGGGAAGCAATGGGGAGCGCCACCTCTCACCAAGAGAAAGGACCAAGACTGATTGTGCCACTCCAGCCTCGGTAGTGCCCAGAGGGCAAGGCTGGATGGGAGGCTCGGGGAAGCCCGGGGCCTGATGAGACCGGCTCTGTAGTACTAGATGCTGCTGGGGTTCCAGAAAGCCGGCAAAGCCTCTCGCCCCGCCCACCTCGCCTCGCGCCCCGCCC
>JAJEJO010000231.1:428577-442901 GCA_020662805.1 Glaucomys volans
GCCCCGCCCACCTCGCCTCGCGCCCCGCCCACCTCGCCTCGCGCCCCACCTCTAGCCCCGCCCACCCATCTCGTACCCCGCCCCGCCGCCAGGAGGCGCCAGCGCCTGCAGCTATAAGGCCCTGCAGCCTCGCAGCCCAGCGTTACTGGGCAGCCGCACCCGACTCGGCTCGGCCTCTTGCATGGCCCGAAGAAGAAGCGCCATGGGCGAGCTCCCGTTCTTCTGCGCGGAGAACGCCGTGGACCCCGACCGCCTCTGGATCTGGGAGAAGGCCGTGTATGTGGACGAGAACCGGCGCACCTGGCTGCCCATCATCATCAAGGTACAGCCGCCTGGGGCCTGGGCTGGCCCTACTAGCGAGCAAGCCTCGGCCCCTCGAGGCCCTGGGCCCAGAGGGGCCTCTCCTGCTCTGCAGGGTGAGGGCTTGGGCCGAAGGCTTAGAGGGTTGGTCGGCCCAGGGCGGCCTCAGCTGAAACTCCTTAGAGCTGGGCTCTGTGGGATGGATAGAAGTTCTAACAGGAGCAGGGAAAGCTGCCGGGCATGTTGGCCGTGGATGGGGACCCAGGGTCTCCGGGGCTTGCATGCTCTGAGCAAGAGAGGACTTCTCCGAGCTTCAAGGTCCTAATCCATATGGAATGGGAATGGCTTTAAAGGAAGTGATTAGTGCACTGGGCCAATTACCGGAGGCCGCCTAGGCGGACCCCGGAAATCTGTATTTTAAAAAGCACCCTCAGTAGATAGCGATAAGCTAGTGTGAAAAGCTGTGCCCTGGACTGTGGCATTTTCGCATCCCCTGGAAACTTTGGAACAGATAAACTTAGCAGGTAACAACAGTATCCAAGCTGGTGTTGATAAACTTCGACTTTATTTTATGTATGAGCCCTTAAGATGACTCGTTAGTTAATATTAACTATTTAAAGAAATTTCACTC
The DNA here is from genome assembly GCA_020662805.1 of Glaucomys volans. NCBI lineage: Eukaryota > Metazoa > Chordata > Mammalia > Rodentia > Sciuridae > Glaucomys > Glaucomys volans. The sequence goes on from JAJEJO010000231.1 coordinate 429,509, forward strand.
TTTTAGAAATAAGGTACTATCCATCAGAGTGTGCTTGGGTTTGCTCAAAGAAATTGAAGAAAAATTCTTGAAACTCCATTCGTAGGTAAACTTCAGCGAGACATCAAAGCAAAATTAGTACTAGAACATGTATATAATATAATAGTATACAGAAAAAAGCTTTTGACGGTTGACTAAGTCTCCAATTTATTAATGAGAAACTGAGGCTTAAAACTGTAAACCTGTCCAAGGTCACTACCTGCTAGCAGGTAAAATAGGATAGCAACAGGCTCTTCACTACCATCTAAATTTGCATTTTTGTTATTACTTAAAAATTTTAAGCAATACATTATAGACATTTTCAAAAATCAAGTTAAATATTTCCTTTTTTAAAATCAAGTATTGGAAAAAAAATAGGCAAATATCCCCTTTAAATCTCCAGTTAGGAAACATCTTCCCACCAAAACCACAAGCTCGACAGTTTTTCACAATCACGATAAATGCTGCCTGAAAAATAACCCATTCACACACTGTGGGGCAGTTTCTGCCTCACAGAAATCAAAGCACCAGTATCCTTAATATGTTAAGAGTGACTTAAATCAATGAGAAAAAGAGGAGTAGTGCAAACTACAAATGGTTAAAGAATAGAGAAGACCATACGGTAACCCAGTAATGCTGATTTCCAGGGCACTGATACCTTGTACTGTGATCTAAATATTCTTTTTTCATTTTCTCTTTGACAGTGATTTATAATGTATTTCATTGGCAGACAATTTTACAGAACTATTTTCAGTTGGGGAAAAACAGTGGTTGAACAAATGTGAGTGCCTTGTTTACATGCCAAGTACAGTTCTAGGCTGTGAGGATGTGCGGTGAAGGTGACAGAAGCCCAGTGTCAAAATAATGAGGCTGGTGCTAAGTTGTGAAGGAGAAAAACTGGGTGGAGGGGCTGAGTCCAGGGAGCTGCCCTTTGCTGGGTGTTCTTGCCTCGAGTTGGTGAAGGAAGAAGCTGATGTGCTGTTACGGGTAAAACCGACGGGTCTGGGCTCCACTCTGCCATATTGCTTTGTTATTTGTCTGTAATAGACGTTTGAGCGGAGACCTGCCTGTAGGAAGGGTGTGAGCCCGTGTAGCTCTGGGGAGAATGTTCCAGGCAAGGAAGGCCGCAGATGCAGAGGTTCCTAAAGCAGGCATGATGTGCAGGTCCCAGAAAAGCGGGGAGCCTGGGTGGCTGGGGGGAGGTGAAGGTGCTCAGCAGAGCAGCGGGAGATGGGCAGGGGCCTGGCTGCCTGGGCCGCGGGACTTTTGGAATTGCTCTGCCATGTGGGGAGGTGCTGGCCAAGAGCCAGCTGTGCAGCACAGGCCACAGCACGTCAGGAGGTTGTGGCCACAGTCCACGCAGGAGACCATGGTAGGTACAGGTGAAGACTGGTCTGTCACCGGACTTGGGAGCAGAGATATCTTGTTTAAAAGAGGAGCTTGGGCAAAATTTTTAAGATGACAGAAAATCTCATGATGGCTGAATGGGCCCCAGGCAGAAGGGCCCCCAGGTCTGTCCTAGCCACCAGGAGCTTGGCAGGAAGAAGTATGATTTATGGCCTGTCTGGGTGGCTAGATGGCCAGCCACAGAGTCCCTGAGAAGAGCGGACGTGGCTGCGGGAGCTGAGCGTTAGGGTGGTGGTTACCAGCATCTTGTGCTCCTCACCCCTAGGGCCAGGCTGGGGCTGCTGGGTGGCCCGGAGGCCCCTGGTGAGCAGGCCCTGAGAGTGTTCCCTGCTTTTTTCTCTGCAGACAGAGAATAACTTCCAGGTGCTCATGCGCCAGGAAGACGTCCCCTTGGGGGAGGCTCTGAGCCCCACTCAGCTGACGCCATGCCCACTGCCTTTGATGTGGCAGCTGTACCCTGGAAGAAGATACCGAGGCTCAGACTCCACTCTCTGGCGCGTAGTGTACCACATCGAGGCAAGCACACGGCCTGAGTGGGGAGCTTGGTGGCCCTACTCCCACCTGTGGTGGCCTCGGTGCCCTTGCTCCCTGTCCAGGCACCAAAAATTACAGAATGGAAGGGATTGACCAGTGTGGTGGCACAGGGCTGGATTAGATAGTCGTTAGAACTGGAGGACAGGTTGTCCTCTCGGGTCCCCAGGGAAGCCCTCTGTGGCTAGCAGTCACAGGCCAAGGCTGGAGCAGCAGGCCTATGCCACCCAGGTCCCACCTGCTACTCAAGCCACTGGAAGGCCCAGGCAGGGACGGAGGGGGAGTTGGCAGGGCACTGGTCTGATCACCCCTTGTGTTTCCGTCCCCACCCTCAGCTCCGCGGCCTGGAGGACATGCTCCTGGAGCAGCTGTCGCCCCTGGAGTGACGTGGTAAGCACCCTGGGCCTGAGCCCTGAGTGCAGAGTGGCCCTGTGAGGAGGAAGCACCCTCTCCTTGAAGGCTCGGCCAGCCCCTCCCCACCTGCTGCCCTGGAGGGTCCCCAGGGTGGATTGGGCTTCCTGCAGCACCCGTGTCTTTCCTTTGCCACCTTGGGAGCCAGAGTCCCCCGGCAGCCTTTGGCTTCCAGCTGCACACACATCAGTACAGGGTGCGCAGGTCACAGCAGACACTTGCATATATGTCACTGTATTAAGTGGGCTCTGTGACTTGATGGCCCCATCGACTGAGCTGGAACTTTTAGACATCAGAGGTCACAAAACCATTTGAAGCACTACACTGACTTCTCTTGGTGGCAGAGCCAGATTTCCAAGCCAGGTCCTCTGCCCCAGTCCCCAGCACCCAGCCCCCTCGCCCTATTCATGCTTTGCCTGGTGCTGATGCCAGGCCTCAGCCTATGGGCTCCCCAGCTCCCCAGCCAATGCGCCCAGCAGCTCGCCAACCACCCCCAGCCCTTCCCTGGCCCTGAGCCCGTCTTCTCTCCTCCTCCAGGTCTTGCAGTTCCTGTCTCCACGTGCCTGGGGCCTCTGACGGGATGTTTGTGCTTGTGTTCTCCTTGTTCTCTAGTCCCTCGTGTTTGTCACCACACTGTGGTCCAGGAGGAAGCAGATGGCTGACGATGAGCCCTGCCTAGGCTGCCGGACCTGCCTGCAGCCCTTGGGGCTCCCTCAACCCTCAGCACTGCGGGGTCCCTGTGGGCAGCACTAGGGAGGCCCTGGGTCCCTGTCGCTCGCTTCCTCCAAGTGTCCATATGCACCTGTGCCTCTGATTTTCTCAGCTGGCAGGTGATTTTTGGCCTCTCTCCCTCTGTCCCTCACAGTGACTAGTGTCTTGTGTGGGCAGAGCTGTTCCTATTTCGTTCCCCTGGCTTCCTGTGCCTCTGGGAACAAGATCTGTTTGCCTGAGCCTGGGCCAGGCCTTGGAGACCTGGGCCACCTGTATTCCCGGGTGCTGTGGCTGCAACACCCCAAACGCCCGCCAGGTTCAGGTGCAGTTCAGGGGAAGGCCTGAGAGGAACTGTGTCCATGTTCAGGGCTCGGGATCCTGCCGGCCAGTGACCCCGGCCCACCAGGTAGCAGGAGGCTGGGCGAGCCGGCACTCAGGTCACCCACCTAGAGAAGGCAAGGAGGCTGCGTTTCCCCCTGACAGGTGCCCTCACACCTGGGGTCATGAGGTTTTACTTGGCATGAACACTTTGTAATGTTGACTCATTAAATGTAAGACAATTCATTGAACTTGTGCTGAATCGGCTCTGTCCTTGACTTGGGTTCTCAAGAGAAGGGGGACAAGCAGTTACCCAAGAGGAACACTGGAGGGGGAAGGGTCTCTTGGTTTCCTTGCCCCTTGGGCATAGACCGAAGTTGTTCTCCTTCCACATGATCCAGCTCAAAACCCTGGTGTCCTTGGAGGCATGATTTAAAAGCCCTTAGAGTAAGCGACCTCAAAACTTCCTTGTTGGCACCTCCTGCCATTCAAGCCCTCGGGCTTCCCGATTCGGAGAGTGCTGTGCTCTACCCCAGCCCACTGTCTTCTCCTTGCCCAGGGACCAAGTTCCATTCTTGCATAAAACTTTCTGCAGGCCCAGCAGGAGTCCCCTCTTGCCTGGGACTGTCCCTAGCACTCAAGCCCAAGTGGACTTGCTTCCCCACCTCCATGACTGCAGTCACAGCCTTGGCCACCCTGTGTGCCCTGAGCCCTGCTTCCCAAGGTCTGCTGCCCACCGCCCACTCTTTCTAAGAGGACATCTTCTAGAGAAAGGATCTGTGAGGGGAAGCCTGGACTCCTGGGCCCACCTCTGTCTTCAGTCCACCGCTTCCTTGCCAGTCACCGTTTCCTTTTGACGAGGCTCAGGGAGTGCTGTAAGGAGGTGCTCTCAGCCTGTACTAGGAGGACACTGTAGGAAGCATGCACCTTCTCCCACCCACAGTCTCACCCAGGTCCTGACCTGGCACTAGGCGGATAAGCACTACCACCACCCACGACGGGGTGCACATTTTATTCTGGAAGAAAAGGGAGAAGCTTAGAGCCTGCAGAATCCCAGAAAGAAACAGAACTGCTGACTTGGGAATGGCTGCGCTGACTGGCGGAGAAGTGCCTGTCTGTTCAGGTGGCCTTTAAGAGGAGCCTGGAAAACCAGAAGGCGGATTGGTGAATTTGCCCTCTGGTGAAAAGAGGTTGGCAAGGTCTACGCAGGTACATGTTTGATTTACAAACCAGAAAACAGCAGAAGGACTTCTTTTCACTGAAAGCAGTGCTGTTTTGCGAGAATAAGTGGCTCTAAGAAATGAACTGTGAATGGAACTGGCATGTTTTCCACAGTGAGTATGGCCTGAGTGCTTTGGGCAGAACTGCTGGGTGAGCCGTAGGGAAGTGTCAGTTTGGTCAGGGAGAAATCAGGGGTTCTCAGGCCGCCTTCGAGATTCCCAGGACGCCTCCAGTTGGAAGTGTTGATAGGCCTTTGGTTGAATACGATAGTTCTAGAACTCAGGTCAGGACTATAAAAATTAAATTGAGGAGTCCGAAATATAAATAAAGGGCCTGACTGAGGTTTTGTGTGGAGATGGCGACTCTGAGCAAGAGAGGAAGCTGTAGCCTGTGTGCGCATGTGCAAGAAGGGTCTGCAGAAAGGGACCATCCAATGAGAACAGAGGGCTTCGTCCCAGGCAGACCCTCCTGGAGGGAGCCTGGGCCACAGTGGTTATGTGGACATCTGCCCATCAATCGTCCATTCCACCACTCTCCTGTTCTTCCCCCAAAGTTGGGATTTATTGTTTGGTTGAAGTCCTTTAAGCACTTTATAGTATCTCTCATGTATTTTATATGAACATTTATTATTTACATTTTCTTTAATTTCTTTCAAAAATGTGTTGCAGGTTTGGGGGCATAGAGTTTGCACTTATTTTGGGGGAGCTTCCGGGGATTGAACTCAGGGGCTCTCAACCACTAAGCCTCATCCCCAGCCCTAATTTGTATTTTATTTAGAGACAGGGTCTCACTGAGTTGCTTAGCACCTACTTTTGCTGAGGCTGGCTTTGAACTCAGGAGTCTCCTGCCTCAGCCTCCTGAGCCACCCTAGCCTCTGGGATTACAGGTGTGCACAACCTTACCTGGCTTGCATTTCTTTTACTAACATGATTCTTAAGTATTTTATTCTTTTTTATTGTGATTTTTAAAAAGATTTTGAGAACCTTTTAATCTTGCATGACTAAAACTGTAAGCCTTTTGAAGGGAACTCCCCATTTTCCCCGCCCCAGCCTGGGGCAACCACCACTTCATATTCTGTTTCCATGGTTGGAGGACTTTAGCAACCTCATCTAAATAGAATCCTGCAGTATTTGCCCTACAGTCGGTCACAGGCTTATTTCACTGAGCATATTGTCCTCAAGTTCTGTCCCCGTAGGAGCAAGGCACAGGATTCCCCTATTTCGCAAGGCAAATAATACCCCACTGTGTGTACATACTGCCATTTCTTGCTTCAGTCATTCAGTGGACATTTAGGTTGTTTCCTCACCATTGGTCATTGTGGGGGACGCTTTAGTAGAAGGGGAAGAGCAACTGTCTCTGCAGGTTCTGGTTTCCAGTTCTTTTGGATAAATGCCCAGAAGGGGGATTGCTGATACTTCTGTTGTTACCTTTTTGAGGGAAGAACCTCTGTCCTGTTTTCCATAACTGTTGTACTTTACCATCGAGGGGTGCTGGTTCATTGTCTCCATTCAGCAAAGACCTGAAGAACAGGACGCAGAGATGGCAAGCAAGCAGCAGGTTTATTGCAAAAGTGACAGAGAAGGTCCAAAGACCTTCTCCAAAGAGAAGGTGCCCCAGAGCTGGGAGTCCCATGGGGAGTCGCGGCCTGTTCTTGTTATGGTCTCTGGAACTTCCTCCTTTGCTTTTCTCCTCCCTGTCCACTCGCTCCTCACTGTTATTGACTGATGCCCCTGGGTCCAGGCGGCTGTTCTAGTTTTTCTATTGGATCCCCCACTTAGGAGCCCGAGTGCAGAAGTGTCAGTCTGATTGGGTCCCAGCTTGTGTCCAGGAGCACTTTTGTCCAGCAGGAAGTCGACCTCATGGGAAGACCTCTCCCCGCTCCTGGTTCTGGCCCTGCCCCACCTCCTCACTGGCCATCTTGCCCTGGCTGCCTGCGCCCTTCTGTAGGAACTCAGTGCCATTGACGTTCCCACCAGCAGTGCCCCAGGCTCCCAGCTTCCCCATGTTCTGCCTCACCAGTGTTTGCTCCTCTCTGGATTTTGTTTGTTCTCTGTTTGTTTTTTACTATAGTCATACTAATGGGCATGAAGTGATATTTACTTTTACTTTTTCTCTTTCAGTCCAGATGATTTTTTTTAGTTTTCTTGCCTGGTTCTTCCCTGGCTGGAGCCTCAGTACCGTGTTGAACAGAAATGGTGAGAACGGCCATTCTTTTCTTGCTCCTGATCTTGAAGGGAAAAAATTCAGCCTTTCGTCGTTGGGCACATTGGAGAACTCTTTCATCGCCCAGCCTGGACAGGGTGAGGAAGTCCCCTCCCGTGCCCAGATAGGTCGGTGTCTTATCAGGAAGTGCTGTTGGAATTTGTCGCTTGCTTTTCCTGCCTCTATCATGATGATTGCTTGGGGCCTTTGCCCTTTATGCTATTAATAGGTGCACCACATGGGTTGAGTTTTGTGGGTTGGACCACCTTGCTTTCCTGGAGGGAATCCCACCTGATTACAGTGCATTAGCTTTTTCATCTTGCTGGATTTCTTAATGGTATTTTTCAAAGGAGTTTTATATCTATAGTCCTAATGGATTTTGTTCTGTAGCTTCCTCTCCTTGGGTGTTTTTGTCCAACTTTGGTAGTGTGTAGATTTCACTGTGCATATATAGTATGTCCAGTGTATGCTGTATGTCTGTCATTTTCATTACTTTCTTTCCATCTTCCCCAGATCTATGAGGTGTTTGAGAGAGAATTTTGTATTTTTTAGGTAGGGGTGTATGTAGCTCAGTGTACTTAGCATGTGCAAGCCTTTAGGTTTAATCCCTAGTACCACCCTCTCCAAAATATATCAGATAGAAGGGCCTTTTTTTAAAATTTTATTATTATAACTTTATTACATAGAAGTCAGAATGTTAGTCTTTTTAAAAACCCACTCACATTTCTTATGTGACCCAATATGCTCAATTTTCACGAAGATTCCTTGCACATTTGAAAAGAAGGCACCTCCCTGACTAGGTGCAGAGATAGAAATCTCCACACCAGAGCCAGGTGTAGTGGTGCATGCCTGTAATCCCAGCTATCAGGGAGACTGAGGCAGGAGGATTGCAAGTTCGAGGTCAGCCTCAACAACCTAGTGAAGCCCTGTCTCAAAATAAAAAAATGGTTGGGGATGTGACTCAGCAGTTATATGCTCCTGGGTTCAAGCCCCAGTACAGAAAGAAGGAAAGGAAAGGAAAGGGGAGGGGAGGGGAGGGGAGGGGAGGGGAGGGGAGGGGAGGGGAGGGGAGGAAAGGAGAAAAATCTCCACACCATTAACATGAGCTCTGCTGTTATTGCTTAGGCTTCTGTGTTCTCATTTTTCTCCATATGATCTACTTATCCTGAAAATAATACATAAATGGTTCCATCTTCTCCCTTAGTCTCTGGTAATTAATGCTTCATAAGTTGTGTTATTGGCCACATAAATATTGTTATAGCTTATGAATTGTAGCCTTAGCAGTGTCTCCGTCTTTCAGTGTTTGGGGCTCGGTTCCTATGGGACATACATAATGATCATGAGCTCTGTGTCCTTTTTCCCTGAATTTGGATTTGCCTGGCATATCTTTGCCCATTATTTTCTGAATCTCTTTTTTAGGTGTTTCATAAGAGAAGGGTTGGGACGGAGTGAGAGGGAGATGTACGCACTACTGAATTTTGCTGCATTTTTAAATTGGTGAATTAAATGCATTTTCCATTATTGATATATCTGATACATTATGTCTCAGCGTTGTTTTATGTTTCTGTGACTACATATGAAGGATTTCTCTGCAGGCCTGTCTTCTAGGTGTTCTAGTATTGCTTTTTTTTTTTTATTTACTTATTGATTCATTGAACACAAATGGAGTACAGCTATTGTTTTTCTGGTTGTACACAAAGTAGAGTCACACCATCTGTGCATTCATACATGTACACAGGGCAATGATGTCTGTCACACATTCTGTTAATATTCTTACCCCCCACGCCGCCCCCACCCCTCCCTTCCCTCTATGCTATCTATCCTTCCTCCATTCTAGTCACCCTTCTTCCCCCACCCATCCCCCTGCGTAATTCATCATCATTCACTTATCAGAGAGACCATTTGGCCTTTGGATTTTTGGGAAAGGCTGATCTCACTTAGCATAACAGTCTCCAACATCATCCATTTACCTACAAATGCCATAATTTTATTCTTCTTTATGGCTGAGTAATATTCCATTGTGTATATATACCACAATTTCTTTATCCATTCATCTACTGAAGGGCATCTAGGTTGATTCCATAATCTAGCTATTGTGAATTGAGCAGTTATGAACATTGATGTGGCTGCATCACTGTAGTAATCTGATTTTAAGTCCTTTGGGTATAGGCCAAGGAGTGGGATAGCAGGGTCAAATGGTGGATCCATTCCAAGTTTCCCAGGGAATCTCCACACTGCTTTCCAGAGTGGCTGCACCATCTTGCACTCCCACCAGCAATGTAGGAGTGTACCCTTTTCCCCACATCCTCGCCAACACCTAGTATTGCTTTTGGCAGTGCATTTGTTTCAATGGTAATTCAGAATAACATCCTAGTCACCCCTTTAAAAGTGCTACCTATTATAATGCTGCCCACAGAACATGCTATAATGGTGAACTCAGTCTGTATTCACCTTCCCCAGCATGGTCACCACCAGCAATGGATGACTGTAGAGCTCTTGACATGTGACTGGTCCTGTCACAGGAGAAGCAATGCCTCTGGAGAAAGGTATGCAGAATTCCCAGTTCTTGACATAAGTGATGGAAAAGAATTTCAGCACAAGCCAGAGGAAGGAAGGCACAGACGGAGGTTTATGTGGGAGGGTGAATCTGCGTTCAAGGGAGAGCACGGCTGTCTGAGAGTGAGAAGCAGCCTGGCTTGGGCTGGGGTCCAGTATTTACAGAAGGGCTGTCTCAGGGGCCGGAAGAGAGGTGGACCCAGGGTGGACCTGCAGTGTCGTGCCAGTCCTCCCTGCGCTTGGCTTGCACATTTCTCTCATTTTACAAAGCCAGGGCCCAAGGGCATGTTGCTCAAAGTTGACAACTTTTTTTCCTTACACTCAATGGCTGTGGGTGTTTCCTTTAAGATTCAGTATTTCTGTCTTTATCCTAAATGCCAATCTCAGTCTGACTGAGAAGCTGAACTTCAGACTGCATTTAATTAATTTAATTTAATTTAATTTAATTTAATTTAATTTAATTTAATAACTGTGAGACCATTGGCCAAGCTGTGGGAAAGTGCAGGTCTTGTTCCCTTACCATGAATGATGTTGGAATTAATAATTTCTTCTCCCCCTTCCTTCCTCAAAGCATCTAAAGTATCTCCTTCATGCTAAATGATATCTTCAAGGCACCATCAAGTTTACTTTCCAAATATTCTCTCCCTTCTTTTCCCATTTTTGATAATGAGTTATATCTTCACTCCCAGAGAATATTATACAGGTTGAGCATCCCTAATCCAAAACCCCCAATTCCAGTATACTCAAATCAGAAACGTTTTAGGCAATGACGTAATGCCAAAAGTGGCAAGTTTCACACCTGACAGGTCATGTGATAGGTCACAGTCACAGTGGTGGTTTAATGTACACAAACTTTGGTTCATGCACAAAACTATTATCTAGGTAAGATAATAGTTTATATACTGTGTGTATAACATGTATGTGAAACAAACAGAGTTCGTGTTTAGACGTGGGTCCCAGCCCCAAGATATCTCATTACGTGGATGCAAATTGTTAGCACAAAAAGACCAGGACAGATGCAAACTTCATGGATCAGCCAAAGCCTTTATTCAGGAATGGAGTCATGGTTCTGATGGACCTGCTTTCCTGGTGGACAGTGAGCCACTGAACAAAGAAAGGGACTGGGTTTATATAGGTTATTTTGAGGGGTGGTCTAGTGAGCATATCAGTTTTCCTGGGCACTCAAGAATTTAAACTTTTTGGGCCGGGGGTGTGCGGGCAGCCTCTGGAGAGGATTTACTTTGAAGGAGATAGTGCCTCCTAGAGACAGATACTTCAGGAGTGATAAAACACCTCCCTTGTGTCTGCAGCCAGGACCTGGAAAACATTTGTCTTGGGAGACGAAGGCTGTCAGTGCAGGGCCTTCTTTTTTACTCCCTTTTCCCAGGCCACATGATCTTGGGGATTTTTCATTTTCCTTATCTATTACAAATATCCCCAACACACACACACATACACATACACACACACACACACACACACACACACACACACACACAATGAAAATCTGAAACACTTCTGGTCCCAGGCACTTTGGATGAGTGGTACCCAGCTGACCAAGGTGTTTTCATCTTTATGTCCCTTATTTAGCCTTAGTTCTACAGTTAAGCAGGTCCAATGAGCACTGCTTATCCTAATGAAAAGCTTCTGAAACACTTCGGGAGCTCTTTGCTTAGGGCATTGCTCAGGAAGGGAATGTGGGGGCAGACTCCCTGAGCCCCTTCATCTGCATACAGTCTGTCCTCAGGGGTTGAGTTTAGGCGTGTTGGGAGGAGCGTCTTGGCTCCATTACCTCTTTCCTCTACCCATTGTACCATCTGCCAGGATGGGCCAGGGTATTGGTGACCATGTGGCTCTTCTTGGTCCCTCTCCAATGACCCTCCTCTTTGCAGAATGCACCCTGGGTGGCATTCTCTAGGGGCTTTGCAGTCCTCTAATCAGGAAGGCGGAACCCTCAGAGTTGCAGTTCCCTTTTAACTAGGTCCTGTGATGACCCGGTCCTGGATGGCCCTAGAGCACAAGGACCAAGGCATTGGCTATCCTCTTAGCCCTTTCTCTCCCTTGCTTCCCAGTCTCAGTTTTAGACCCCCTAAAGCTAGTTTCTTCAGTCTTGAAGTGGGAGCAGTGGGTTTTAATGGTGACCTTTCTGATTTTCTAGCCCCGCTTCCACTGGTCAGGGGCAGTGTTCCCATTGGGGTCAGGTCACATCCTACCTGTCCTGTAGGTGATGACTGTCTTCTCAAAACCTGCTCAGGTTGTTCTGGTAGAGATTGTACTTCTGCAAAATGTCAACAGGCAACATTACAAAGTTTTACAAGGAAAATACACAATGAGATAATGAGAGGAAAACTAATCCAGTTTCACATAATAGTTCTGAGCTAGGAAACATCATCTTTACAGCAGTATCAATTTCTACCAGATATTTAAAGAAAAAAATTGTTTGAAAAACAAGTCTGTTTTTGCCAGAAAGCTACATTTAAGAGTACCCTGAGAATCCTTTTTGTGAATCTGATTACAAAATCTTTAGAGAAGAACAGAAACCGTGTGACAAGGCTGAGAAGAGCCGTGAAGCTTGAAGAAAGCCCAGCGCCGGACATAGCCACGAAGCTCTTCCTGGGGGTCGCGCACTCCAGGATGGCCACTCTGCCCGCAGGAACCACAGCCCCCAGGCTCCTGCTCAGGGCTCCATTTAGGTTTCCATTTGGGTAAAAATAACCATCTCTATAGATAAAACTTATAGGTTACTCTTACCCAATTACCAACTAGTAAGGGGAATAAAAAAAAGTCCCCATCTTGTCTTTTAAGAATAAATGAAATGTTTTAAAAATAAAGGAGACTGTCCTTTCCTTCAAATGTACCCCCTGCGTGGACAATACCCAATTTTCTTAATTATCAAACTGAGGCAGATCGGAAAGCCAAATATTTGGGCACATCTAAGTATCTTTGTCCAAAGATTATAGTCATAAACATAGCGCAAACATAAACCTGGAAAAAGGCTGTTCCTACCAACAGGTTTAGCTTGGAGGACACTAGCTTGGGAAGCGGTCTAAGCTTTGCATTTTAGACTTGTACCCTGGGGACACACAGTCACCAACAGCAACTAGCATCACAGCTACACAGAAGTCTTTTTATGTAAACTTAGTTTAAACTTTCGAAGCAAAATTTAAAATTCAGTAGGATAACTGTAATTATGTCGTTTCATAGGTCTACAAAGGTTAAGAACACCCCCAAAAATTTTTTTCAGGTATTGAGGAAAAAGAAAAAGTTTGATTGCTTTGGCAGCAAAGGAGAAACACAGGGGACTCCTGCCCCAGCGTGTGATTCTGCCCTTCAGTGGGAACAAAGGATGTTTGAAGAGGTGATTCAAATGCTACATTTCAGGTACCCTCTGTCCATGTTGCCGGATTCTCACACAGAGAGACAGCTGATTAGTGCCAGCACTGGCCCAGCAGATTCACACCCAAAGGCTGAGCCCTGAACACAGGAGCTTTGCCTTACCTACCTCTTAGTTCCTCTTTACTTGCCCGCGGCTGTCTGTATAAGGTAATACACGCCGAGTGGGCTTTCTGTTTCTATAGTATAGAGTTGCAATAGTGTTACAACAGAATTGTGGGATGTGCACATTGGTACTGATGGTGCGATGTTATCTTTCCTTTGTTCTGAGAAAGTCCCTACCACATTCAGGGTCCTAATTCACCTGTTAATTCGAATGTAATCATTTCTGAGATCTTCTGGTGCTGTCCCCAAGTCTGAATTACTCCATTCCTGTGGCCGGCGTGTGCTCAAGGACAGATAACTCTGCCTAGGATAGGGAATAAAGGAATCCTATTTCCAGGAGTTTACGGAGGAGAAGATTAGGGAGGGGGAGGGAGAGAGGAAGAAAAATAAATGTGACCCTTTTATAAATAAGTCTCAGTGGCAGAGCAGCAAGGGCTTGATTCAGAGTATAAAGTGGACACTGTTACATTTCCACTCTGTCCATTTCTACACTCCATTTCTATGGAAAAACGGGCAACTA
>JAJEJO010000231.1:442911-485874 GCA_020662805.1 Glaucomys volans
GGAAGGGGCAAAGCTCGGGTGAGGCTGGCCTCTTGACAGGTCATCAAGTATTTTATTTCTGAAGCTGATCTTGGCCTCTTTTTTTTTTTTTTTTAAAGTATCATTCTACAAAGTTCTCATGTGCTGTTTCCTGAGTCTGTCTGAATTACAACATTTCATCTGAACCATGAATTAAACAGAAAGGCTAATAACATTTTCAGGTTCCAATTGTCAACCTTTGAATAAATCAAGCTCTCCTTATTATCTTCTAAAAAATATATTTAACACATTCCAATGTAAAAAAAAATGTGAAATTTTAATTATAATTTATTAATAACAGGTTACCATTGTCCAGTTACAAAACATTAAAAAACATAAGTATCAATAAAATTTTCTATTTCTATATAAATCTGAAGGAGACTATTACTGCAGAGAGTTTTATTTTGGAGAACAACTTGGTAAAGTTCTCTCACACACTTTACATTTTAAAAGGCTTATATTCTTAAAGAACATGAATATATCTAATATACAAAGAAGTCAATAACAGCATCAAAATTACATAAATATCCTTCATATTAACATGTTTAGCTTTTAAAGTGAAATTTAGAATCCATAATGTAACTATAATCACAGATCTGCATAGGTTAACCGTACTAGCAGAAATCAAAGGGTAGCCTTAAATCTTCTAAACATTTAAGAAACAGTGTTAATGATCAGATAGACTTAGTCAAAGCAAACATATAAAAAGTATGTTAGAATGTATAAGAGAAACTTGTTGGTTACCTTGCTGGTAAACCTACACACATACTCATTTTGCAGACTTTTGTGTAACACTTAAACAAGACTCAGACAAACATAGTTCTCAGATGTATACTCTGGTCACATAAATTTAGGGTGTCAACTATATTATAATATCCTAAAATAACAGTTGTTTATTTAACCAGTTATGAAGTAATCATTTAAAAGACTTTAAATCAGTTTCAAACCCCAATTCCCTTAAGACTCAATTTCCCTAAATAATAAAACATGACACAAAAAAATTATCTTGATAGATAAGAGCACCTCAGTGTTTTAGACTTTGCTCAATATCAGTACATTAAACCAACCTTGGAAAAACCCTTAAATAACTTCGGGGTAATTATAGCCCACTTAGTCCCATAAACAAACCTCTTGAGATTTCTCTTTCGCAAATCTTCTGCAACTTACTTAGATGTTCTACAACTTCTTTCCAATCTTAGCTGTGTCCTTTCTTTCATCTGGATGTTAGCACAAGGATATTACATATAATACTTTACCATATACAATACTTTCTCATCCAGAAACGTTTCTTTTTCCTTCTGATTTTCCATGCTAAAAAATTTCCATACTCATAACATTTTTATCTTTTTTCTAGTTTTAGATCCTTTCTTAAACTCTTATGACTATTATCTGTGCATTTAATTTAGACAACCAATTTCATCCCAGGAGAGGGATCAGACAATCTGTCATATCAAAAAACTGCCTTAATTATTTTTTCCAGTTATATTCAGGGGTTGGAGCACAGGACATTGTTGAGCCTGACCTGTCTCCCTTATCATTATCACAATGCCATCAACTTTAAGTGAGTTCCCCAGGGTCAGTGGCACCCAGAGGCTCTTCTTGGGCCGTTTTCTTACAGTGGGCATATTGATAGTCAATGGAGGAGGCCCTTTCTATTCTTTTCTGTAGGTTTCCTTGAAGATGCCTTGCAGAGGCTGCCAGCAAACGTGGGGTGACTTTAGTTTTAGTTTTAGTTTTGTTTTTTTCTTTTCTGGGAAGACCATTCCTATCCCTAGATCATAAACAAGCAGTGCTGGAACAGTGCCGGCAGCTTCCTCCATCCCCCAGTGACAAAGGCTCTGGAAGGCCAGGCAGAGGCCAGGTCCTCTTTGCCCATTTCTCTAGAGTCCTGGTAACTTTCCTGGATATTGTTTCCCCCAGCCCAGGGCTGGTGTCCCTGATCTACAGGTAGATGATATGCAGCTGCGGGGGGCCAGGTTGTGAAACAGGGTTGGGACCACCAGCTCTGGGTTTGGAGATTTAAATCTTGTTTTAACCCTTTCCTCTGGTGTCCTGCTATCCTTGCACAACAGAGGCACTGCCGTCTTGCACCCTCACCTTAGTTCCTGACTGTTCAGTCTCCCCATCATGTCGCAGCCTAAATGCCTGTACCTACAGACGTTCTTCCACCTACTCTAACAGACCGACTCCAACTGCAAGACTGTATGATAACGTAGAAAGCCATTCAAAGCCAGTTGTTACTGTAAAACATCATCTTTTTCTTAGACTGGCTTATGCCTATAGGTGGCTCCTTTAGCCAAGATCCTTCCCAAGAGATTACCTCTCAGGTCACACAGTATTGCCCGTGTCTTAAAGGGTCAGTAACAGATAGAAACAAAAAAACTCACAGAGGGACAGACAACCAAAAGGCATTCCTGAACCCAAGGCCAACAAGATGAGAACTCAGAACAGATCAGAGGGAGTAAAATCCCTAGGATCCTGAGTCCCACTAAACCAGCACTCCTACACCAGTGGCACCACAGATGTACCCCAGAAGAGGGACCAGATGTGTGAAATCAAGGGTCTTGGCATGCACACCAGGCGACTTATCAGATGGCCATAGTGTCCTGACTTCCTGCATTCAGTTTCCTTTTTCTCAAAGTAGAATAACTGATGGAATAAACTGTACAGTTCAGGGAGAGAAGGTGGGAGTTTCCCAAAGCAAAAGGAACTTCAGCAGCTGCTGGGACAGTCCCTCAGTCCCTCCCTTTACTCACAGGAATGGTTCCTCCAGTTCCACCATAGGCAAATTCACCTGTCCCCTAACTCTCCAGCAGTCAGCTCTCAACAAGCTCTCCAGCCACCTTGCATCCTCAGCAGGGAAGTGGGGTGGCCCAGAGAGCCAGGAGCTGCTCTCAGGTCCCTTTGAAGTCAGGAGGAAAAGATAAGGCTGGGAAGATAGGGAAATGGGCCTCTGGCTAACTTCCTGGAAAGCAGAGGCACATAGCAGCTGCAGATTTTTGCTGAGAAACTTACAAAAAGACTATTTTTAAAAAAATCAGAACCCTATGTGACCCAGAGTCCACAGTCTCCAAACAAGGAAAAGTGCCTGATCAATATTTTCATTGGACTAAAGTCTGCGTGACTATCTTGTGGACACTGAGAGCCTTACCCAGGATTGGGCAGGGGACTGACTTCCTTAAACCTACAGAACCATACTAACCCCTCTACCATAGCCATCAGGGGCATCCCTCTCTGGGGAACCCCTCCATTTTGGGAGCTTGCTTGTTTTCTATTTCTCTAATAAATCCTGTTACTTGTCTCTCTCCCTTATGTCTATAGATTTTATTCTTCAAATTCAGGAGACAAAGAACCCAGCTGACATCCACACTCCATGTTATATCTTCATGGTCACAAATTTGTTACCTCTGGGACAGGAGTCCCCTGTGTTTCTCCTTTGCTAGCAAAGTAATAAGACTTCATTTTCCTTTTTCTCAGAACCGTGTCCTCATTATTGGCCAACATCAGGGACAAGGACCAAGTTTTCAGTACAACCTTGTATTTAGCCCTCAGGTGTATGCCCATTTCTAGTCACAGGTATCCAGGGTGTCAAACATACCACAATAGCATAAAACTAACCAATATGGAAAATGAAAAAATCCCCAAGACAATGTAGCCTGGGGAAAGGGAGTAAAAAGAATAGGAGGGTGAGAAAAGGTGCCTTCCATAGGCTGTAGAGTCGGGAGTAGGGAAAGACTTGGCCACAGGCAACGAATGAAGGTCCAAGAGTTCATCTGCCATTGTGTTCCCTGTCCTGGTCATTTTGTTCCCTGTCCTGGTCTGTCTCAAAGCTGTCCTGTTGTTTGAATGATTTCTACTCTGATGCCGTCTCTTCCTTTTTCATTGGGGGGAATGGGGTGCATATTATACCTCTGCTGGGCCTTCTTTGCCTGTCTTCTGTAGCCATCACTTTTTCTTAAATAGTTTTGTTTGATTTTACTGACTTTTTTCATTTTTCTACTTATTTTACTCAACTACTTTCTTATTAGCCTAGTTGTTCTGCAGGTTTTCATGAGGGGACTTGGAGAGACTGGAAAATAAGGATATTGTTGTTACAGTCCCCAAGAAATAAAGTTCTCAAATACCATGTCCCAGAAATGGAACAAACAATTCCCAGAAACCGAGGGGTGACCTTTAAGTTAAGAAAGTCGGAAAGTCCCTAAAGGCCTAAATGTACCATCAGGAGGGAGAGAGAGCTAACCGCTAATCGCTAACATCTGCTTCTGTAGCTGGCTTACTGGCATTGACTAGAAACACTGACTATACCGCCCACCCCACTCCTGTGTCATTTTCCCTATAAATGCTGACAATGAAGGAACTAGAGCGTGATTCCCCTCCACCCCGCTTTTAGGTGTGTGGGCGGTCCTGGCTGGCCAGCTATAATAAAGGCTTCTTTTGGCTTTACGTGAACGGCTTGGATGATCTCGTTCTTGTCGGGTATAACACTGCCACCATCTGACCCTGCATCTTATTGTGTCTACAAGTTACTCTGTTAACTTCACTGTATTTTGCTTAAAGCACAACTTCATTCACAAGGGGGAAATGCCTTTAGAGATATGCTAGTTCTAACCTGTCTTTGCATGCAAAATGAGTTCACTTGAATTTCTCCAGTGGACTTACTCTCAGTGAGCGAAACTCCTGCAGCAAAGGCGCTTCACAAATTTAAGGGAGAATTTTTCAAGAAAACGCTCTCACAAATATTCCCTATAATGACCATTTGTATTTTTGAGGTTAAAAAAAAAATCAACAGCTCTTTAAACTATTAAGCCCAGCATTTAGTAATTCAGGAGAGCTCTTGCATTTCAGCTTTGGAACCTAGTGCAGCGACATGGGACTTAGAGAGCAGGTTCATTGGTTAAGATGCCAATTACTTGAGGCTCCACAAGGTCAAATCCAGGGAACTTGGCTGTTCCGGCTCTAACCAGATGGCACCTCCCCTCAACACTGGCTTCACCAGCCTACCAACCAAGGACCCCAGACGCCACACCCAGGTTAGCACCCCACAGTGACTCATTTCTACCGATCCTAAATCTTCATTTTAGAAGGGACACACACATATTTAGAGCATCTTATGTAAAACTATAGACTGTGGCCATAGTGGATCATCCCATTTGGTTCGCAGGGAAGTACCCGGCAGCAGCTGTGTCAATACCTCTGCATCAGCTGGCGCACCTCCTCCTTTCAGACTCAATTCAATTCCGCTTGGCCCCACCCCCACTCACAGTCACGCATCTCTGTCCCCCAAGGACTTCCGTGGGGGTCTCACACTTCTCAACATCACCCCAGCTGAGCTCCTGCATTGGAGCACACAGTGTGCAGCTGGGTGGGCTCTTCGTTTTGCAGATTCAGAGAATGGGATTTGAAAGCAGAGTAGAAGAATTTATTAAAGCAACGCAAACAAAGCTCCCAGCCAGGAGGGGACCCAGAGGGTCGCCAGTGAGTGGCTGTGGTCTAGGGTTGATATGGATCTATAGGGGTGGGAAGTCAGCCCAGGGCCCAGTCCTGGGTGAGGTACTCAGTGTGGGGCTTTTTGTCCGAAGTGTTGACCAACCTTTCCTTCTTTGGAGAGGCCATGGACCTGAATTCCTAGGAACTCCAGGTCACGTGGGTCCTGATTTGAAAATAAGCTTCTGTCAGTTTCTCAGCACAAACCTGTAGTTGCTGTTTGTGCCCTGCTGCCCAGGAAGTCACCAGGGCCCACTGCCCCACCTGCCCAGCCAAACCTCTTCCTTCTGACCCCCGCAGCATCTCCAACTCCATTTGGTTTATGAATGGTCCTGTTCTTGCTCCACACCCACCACCCACCCACCCACCCTGAACACCACTCAGATTCCTCCACCACAGGGCTGCGGGTGACAGGCATTGGGGCATACTAGGGATTCAGTTTGAATGAAGATTTGTGGCTCACATCCAAACTCTAGCGTGAAGTGGGAGCTTAGGCTCTTGCTTAGAAAAAGCCCCTGAGCCATTGCTTCAGCCTCCCTACCCCATGCCCCCTGCACCCCTCCGGGCTCCTCCCGCCTCACAGAGCGCTCGCCTCCCTCCATACAGCGCATCCTGCATGGCCAACATGTCACTTCCTGTGCAGAGCACCGTGGCTCTCTGACTTGGGCTAGCTTCCTTGATGGGAGGCCACGGGATGTGATTTGCTAGATAAAAGAAACGGAGCTGTGGTGACTGGTTATGGGGTGGCAGTGTCCTTCTGAGGACGCTTGCTCAGTGACTCTGGAGTTGAAAAGGAAAAGGAAGGGGAAAGAACTTCTGTGAAATGACCTCTTCCAGAACTCTCCGGAAAGTGGGTGGGATTCAGGTCCCCTGAGATAAGTCCCCGAGGCCCCAGGAGTGGGCAGAAAGCCAGCAGAAGAGCCTGGCCCAGCCCAGGACTGAGCAGGCTGCTGGGCTAGCAGAGGCGCTTCTGCCCTGTCCCTTGGGAGGTCCAGGCCTCCTTCACACAGTGACCACGGGGCCTAGAGACCACTGCAGGCACCAGGGTAGGCCTGGGGCACAGGCAGGCAGCCCTGCTCCAGTCTGCGTGTTGTTCGGAGCTAGGGAGGAACCACACCTGGACAGAGGTCCAGCCCAGCCACTCCTCGACACCTCAGCCAGGTGTCACCCTGCTCAGAGCCTCAGCTGTGACTCAGCAGGGGCCTCGAGTCCGTCTCAGCGTGCCTTTGAACACAGTCAGCGGTCGGACGGAGGGTGCCCAGCACCAGGGGATTCAGCAAGCCCTGATGCTCCTCTTGTGATGTTTGGTGTTTTCTACTTTTGGTAGAAAGTGTCATGAGGCAGTGCTCGCAAGGTGCTCGTAAGGGGAAAAATCAAAAACTTTCATAACATTTTACTTTGTTATGTAAAACAAAGGGGGATTGTCAGTCAGTGCCTGTTCCTTCAGTCCTCATGGTATGATTTAACCTGAGGGAAAGACGGCTGCTGGTCTGAGCTAAACACCCCAAGAAGTTGCCAGAACAATACAACTTGCTTTACTTAAAAAAAAAAAAATCAAGTATTTGACTCTTCCCCAGGCTTCCCTTAACAGACATGACATGTAATCAAGAATAATTAGGCTGATATTTGCTCCAAGTTACAACTGCCTTTTTTCAACATTTCTACTTCCCTTGGAGACTGTTTAGCAGGGTGACAAGCACCCTCATCCACGTGTGCTTCAGGCTATCCGAGGACGGATGTGTCCAGGTGCTGATGCCCCTGGAGGAAGAGCTCAACCTGAAATCAAACTGTCCTGCTAGGCTCACAGCTACTTAAACAAGGTCTTCAAATGTGCGAGGAAATGTCCTACTCATTCCCCCCATATTTCCAGGCATCCTTTCCCTAAAGAAAAGAGATTTGTATATACTGTATCCAGAATTTCATTGATTCCAGTTCTGGGTGGTTTTAAAATGTGCACAGCCACTTCAGTCCCAAGAGGCTCCAGGCACACTCCCACTGGTGGCAACGTGAAGCTGGAGAGCACAGGGTCACCCGAGGAGCTGTGGGGCTGGGACTGTAGGCACAGAAGGACTGGGCCGGACACAGACCTCATGGATCGGCTCAGCTCCTTATTCAGGAATGAAGTTTCATGCAGGAACAGGGTGATGCCTCTGATGGACCCACTTTCCTGGTGGAAAATGAGCCACTGGCCAGAGGAGGAGTTGGGGCTTATCTAGGTTATACTGAGAGGTGACTCGGTGAGCACGTCAGCTTGGGCACTCAGGAATTTGGGTTTTTGTTTTTATGTGCCAAGTGGAGGGTCTGGGCTCAGCGGTCAGTATCTGAGGTCTGTTTTTACTTGGCAACATGGAGGGTTGGGGGTCTGTGGCCAGTATCTGGAAAGGGTGTATTTTGGGAGAGATCAGTGCTTATGTCTCTTCCCAGAGACTGTCATTCTAGGTTTGATGGACACCTTCTCCCAGGGCTTATTTTGTCACCGGGAAAGGAGCAATGCTGTCAGTGCATGGCCTTCTTTTTCACTCTCTTCCCAGGCTGCTCTATTTTGGGGTTTGTCACTTTCCATATCCAGTAAGGACTTGGGACCAACTTGCCACAGTCCTGCCAGCCCCCTTCTCACCTTAGCCACCTGCTCAGTTGGGCAAGGGCATTGGGCTAAAAAATAATCGCAACATACCAGCTGCACGATCCACACAGATCCCTCCTCTCAGCCTGATGGCAAAGGGTGAGATAGAGTTCATAGGAGGCCCCTGGTGAGGGCTGAGCTCCTGCATGTGGCCCAGCAGACCAGACCAAAATGGGGTCCTCATGATAAAGCCTCGGTCACCAAGCCACAACCGAATTGTTCATCAGACCGTCCAAGAAATCAGGAAAGAGCGCTAAGAGCCGGATCCCCAAACATGGTAAAGAAGCTCCCTCTGCTTTAGCCTTTACAGGCAATGCACCTTGGACAACCGAGACCATAGTCCTTTCTTTCCCGTGCCCTCAGCCCTTTTCTGTCTGTGGAACCAACCGCTCTGCTCTGCTCACTGACACTCATCCTGGCCTTAAAACAGGGGTTGCCAGATTGGGGAATCACAAGTACAAGCCAGCTAAGACCTTTGGACTAAATTTGTTGTAATTTTGTCCTGACAGAGTGGATATTCTGGTTGTCCCCAGTTTCCTGGTAAAGAAACAGGCCCAGGGAAGAGCAGGTGCTTGCCCCGGGTTAGACACGGTGGGGCCTGGATGCTGCCACAACCTGCCCCTCTGGCTGGGAGCATTCATCTGTCCTGCCCTGGCTGTGGCCCTGAGCCCAGCACAGAGGACACAGCAGCTCTCGCAGCTGCACACGCCCCCAGTGCAGAAAGACACACAGAGCAGGGACACAGGGGTCCGGGAAGGGCAACCTCTGCACAGGTGGTCAGCGAGCCCTCTGAGGAGGCGACACCAGGCTGAGGCAGTGGGAAGAGGGCCCTGAGAGCTGGGATGGCTTCCCGGCCACAGGAATGATGAGCAAGCCTGCAGACGGACGAGAGCCCAGGTTCCTGGGGTGGACTGAGGTGAGAGGCAGGGGCTTGTGGGCCAGGGGGAGGACTTTATGCTGAGCCTTGGGAAGCCAGGAAGTACCCTGATCTGGCCGACCTCCAGCCACTGTGCAGAGATGAGTCGTCAGGGGACGAGGATGGAAGCAGAGAAACCAATTAAGCTAGGAAGTCTGGGTCGCAGTTGGCAGAACCTCCTCCACAGCCAGGCAGTGAGGAGGGGGCTTTAGGGGCCACCTGGGCTCCCCTGCAGCCCCTCAAGTCTGCCTGTGTGAGGGCAGCTGTAGGTAGTATGTAAATGAGGATGTGGCATGTCCCAGGGAACATCATTCACAGGCGACTGGCCACATGCGCCCCGTGGACTCAGGTCAGCTGACCCGTGTTCAGGTGTTAAATGCTGAGGTACAAGTTGCTGGCCTTGGATACACTCAGGTGAGCAGGTAGAGAACCATCTGTAATTATTTATTTTGGGGGCAGGGGGTGTTTTTCGATTTGTTAATATCAATTTTAGTTTCAGATACAAGTACATTTTTCTTATAGGAAAGTCAAACATCACAAATAAAACCCCTTGGATCCTGCAGGGAGCGGGGAGGGACCTTCGATGGGAGAAGAGCCTTTGCCACCCCGTTTCAACAGAAAGCCAAGAAGCATGCAGATGGGACAGGCCTGGGCTTGGGCAGAGGCAAGGGGAGACAGCTCCTGTCACCAAACAGAGGAGGACACAGAGCCAGGGTGCACGTGTGACAGGAAAGGTCCCATGTTGTCACAGGGGAGTGCAGTCACAGGGGAGTGCTGGGGCTCACCACACCCCACCCATCCAGTCTTCCTGTCATGGCCCTGACCCTCGGGACCTCAGCTGCACGGGACACAGGGTCTTGGAGGAGGTACTTAAGGCAAGTGGGCCCTAGGCCTATATGACTGGTGTCCTTAGAAGAGGCGGTCAGGACACAGACACATGGAGGGAAGCCCACGGAAAGACGGGAGAAGACACCGTTCACTGCCAAGGAGAGAGGCCTAGAGGACCACCTGCCCATACCTGCCTCAGGCTTCCCGCTCCAGGACTGGGGAAAACATATTCTGCCATTGTGGCCGCCCCGTCTGGGGCGCTCTGTTGTGGCAGCCCAGGCACAGCCGGCCCAAGGAGGCTCGGGCGCCCACCTGTGGCTGGGAACAGCATCCAGCCCAAGGAGCCTGCGTGGTCGATGTCACCACCATGTGCCGTGGAGACCCGGGCCTCTCACCCAGCTGCAGTGCTGAGGCGGGAAGGGGCATGTCCCCTCCAGGTCTTCCTTCCGCAGCAACGGGTAAGAAAAGCAGGAGAGCAGCCATGCGGCCCCAGGTAAGGCAAACCCACCAGAGACGGTGGGACAGCTGGGCCCTCTCCCGCCTTCTGCGTCAGGAATTCAAGGTGAAAGCCACCGTCTTCTTTGCATCGGCATCTTCTCTTCCTGGCACTGCTTCTCTGTCAGGTTGAGGAGGAAAGGCAAACTGGGTGCTGGCAGCTCTGGCGTGGTGCCCACAGACAGGACAGAGGAAGGGGCGCCAGGTCTGGTGGGCAGAGGAGCGTGTGGGGCACCGACTCCGCCGGGGGGTCCCCGTGCCTGGGGACAGCCTCAGGGTCCTCGCAGGAGGGACGTCTCTGCCGCCGTTTCCTCACATCCTTCCTTGCGTGTCACTGTGTGGAGTCGTCCTGTGGTTTCTTTGATTTTGTTTTTGTTTTGGGTTTTTTTCCTGCTCTGCAGAAATGTTTCATTTTTAATATAGTCATATTTATTGCTTCCTTTGTGTATTCTTGGTTTCTTTTAAGCAAGGACGTCTCTACTCTGCAATTATAAGTTTTTTCATTTTTCCTTCCAATATTTTATAACTTCATTTGTTTAAATCATTAATCCATCTGGAATGCATTTTCATATGAGAAATTAAATAGTAATCTAAGCAATTCTTTTGTTTCCAAATGCCAGGCCAGTCGTTAGGAT
Source organism: Glaucomys volans (assembly GCA_020662805.1). Lineage (NCBI taxonomy): Eukaryota > Metazoa > Chordata > Mammalia > Rodentia > Sciuridae > Glaucomys > Glaucomys volans. The sequence goes on from JAJEJO010000231.1 coordinate 453,911, forward strand.
GCTGCTTATGGCCTGACATGTCCTTTACCAGAGCCTTGCCACCCTGATCGTGCAGGGGAGGAACCGATTTGACCTCTGCCCTCTTCCATCTGAGCCTGAGAATTAAATTGACACAAACTTATTGACAGGAAAAAGGCTTCATGTTTGTTTCATGTAAGTTTTATGCGATGCGGGAGCCTCAGAGAGAAACGAAGACCCAGGAGACAGCTGGAGGCTTCCAGCTGGTCAGTCATAAGCTGAAGACACGAGGGGACAAGGGACTTGGCCAGGACAGCCAACCCTAGCTGTGGAGAAGTGACTGAAGGCGAAGGCTCGTGGGCATAGGTTGCTCTTGGCCCCAGGACCCGTGGTGATGAGTGCTCCTTTCCTCCAGGTGGAGGAGGGCGCCTCCCATGTGGGGTTCATCTTCTGTCTCAGGAGGACACAGGGCAGGTCCGAGAGCCTTCCTGAACATGTGGCTCATCACGGGAGCATCTGTGCCACAGTGGCTGCTCTGGGGCCCCAGCAGCCACCCCTTTGTATCCTAAGTCCGCCCCCCCACCCCCGTGTTTCCATCTCTCCCCAGCCTCTATTCCACTGCACCCTGACGCCTGCCTGAGTCCCCGTCTGGACTGCCCCAGGGGCCGTACCCTAGCCTGCCTGCCCACCTTCTCATTCAGGGCGTCCCAGCTTCTCTCTCTTCCCACTAATTTTAGGACCAAATCCCCAAGGCACAAACTCTCCTTTTAAATTTTGTTTTATCATGTTTACATTTATAAATTATTTTGGGAGCTATTGCACCTTTGCAATCATGAGGCCTCCTGTTTGCTTACCTGGCATTTCCACAGCCCCATGTGCCACTTAAAGCTTTTCAAATATGAACTTGGGCTGCTAGGACAGTCCTCACATGGGCCCCAGGAAGCTGTGGCTATTAGGTCCCCATTGTACAGATGAGGAGACTGAGGCACAATTCACGTGACTACTCTACAACAGAGCATGTGTGTCCATTTGTTGGTTTACTGTCCTTTGGCAGAATTGTAAAATGGGCTTCACAGACCTGCTTTAAATGTGTTCCTCCATTAGTTTTTTCTGTCTCATATCTGTGTACAACAGAACTTCAGGGTGTTGTTTGCTAATTCTCTTACAGGTTCAAATGCATTTTGAGAAGATTATTTTCCTTGTAATAAATCAGAAGGTCTTTAAATCAGAAGGTATAATAACCATTAGGACTTTTATGCAATAAAGAGCTCTGTTGGTTTCCATCTCCCCCATGAGAGACGGAGGTAGTTCCGTCCTTGCTCTTCCCGCCCGTTCTTATGTTCCACCACCAGATTTGATTGGTTTGTTATTGGCTGGATTTCTTCTAGCAGTGGCCTTTTCTTTTAGCCCTGATCCTTGATCTTCTGTATTAGCCCACTTTCCATCACTGCGACAAAAGCAACTCAGAGGAGGGACGATTTCTCGGGGCTCACAGTTCTGGAAGTTTCAGCCCACGGTTGCTTGGCCCCACGACCATGGGCAGGTGGTGAGGCAGAACATCATGGTGGCAGGCATGTGGGAGGGCAAAGCTCAGCACCTCACGGGGACCAGGAAGCAGAGAGAAGACAGCCGGGAAGGGGACAAAATACACCTTCAAAGGCACACACCAAAGTGCCACCCACTGGGGACCACACCTGCAGCACACCAGCTTTAGGGGCTCTCAGATCCCAGCTGGAACATCTTTCCCCATGAGAAAGCCCGTGCACATGCCCACCTGCCCGGCTCGCCCTCTTCTGCTCTGCTCCCCCAGTGTTTGGAAACACCTTAGTGTTTATACCATCAGTTTTAAATGTTCTATTTGGTGCTACACACAGAATGGCAAGCAGCAGAGGACCTGGCACAGAGTGAGGGTCTGAGTGCTTGTGGAACTCAGCGGAAGGCCACAGAAGCTCCCAGACTCCAGGGGGACAGATGCACAGACGAGCCGTGTGGCCCTGGCAAAGCTCCCACAGAGAAAAGGTTAAACACATGAAGTCTTTCATTCCCCACTGAGGAAGGTGTCCGCAGGTGACACAGCTGCTCATCCACCACACAGACATAGGGGTGTGGACAGCATCTGATCTCAGTGGTCAGTGGCCATGCCAGGGGTGATGGGGGGCCCTGCACACCACCCCTCCTAGCCACGTGGCAGGGATATTCCTACAGTGAGCCCCGCCAGGTATGGGCCCACAGCCAGCAGTTACGGCCACAGGGTGGCGCCAGGGCTCCCGTGCACACTAACTGCACCATCTGGGGCTCCCTTCACCCTCACAGGAGCTTAACCTTGCCCACGTTTCTCTGACCAAGTCCCCTTCCCCATCACCAGAAGCCACTAAAACCCAGTCCCTGGGGGCTGGTGTTGTCCTCACAGGAGCCCAGCAAGGCTGCTTCCCAACGCCCCAGGCAGACTGTCCTAAGGCAGTAGGTCTGGACTTCTAAGGCAGCCACACCACCGCCCCACGCCCTGCCCATGAACACACAGAAACAAACTTGAGGAGACACAAAAGGGTGGAGGAGGCCACTCAGCTGACGTCTAGCCGGTAACCACACTTGGTGGCCACCCAGATGTGCAGCAGCAGCGATGTTCAGCGTTTTAATGTGTTTTCCCTCTGCTCTCCTGAGGACCAAACCTTCCTCCTGGGTGGCCCTAGGCGTCAGCTTCCAGGAGGGGAGGGCAGACTGTCCCCAGGGAATGCAGAGAGGTCTTTGGCTTCTGATACGGGCAGCCTGTGCCAGCCACTGCCATCCCAAGGAAGGACTTCAGGGTTCTTTCTCTATCCTTAAGCATTCTACTGAGCTCAGAGACCCTGGGGGGAAAATAGGAAAGGCTGCTACTTTTCCTGCTGAGGGTTGGGTGGGAAGGAGGCCCTGAGAGCCTCCCCAAACCCTATAGATAAGGGGTTTTACGGAGCATGCAGTCCATCGGGTGGGCAATGACAACAAATCTTTGGCCATTGCTGATCAACTCAATCCCCATCCTGGAGCTGAAGGTTCACACCTCTGATCACTAGGCTGGTCCCTCTGGCCACTGATCCCCATTCTCCAAGCTTCCCCTCATTTGTATACATACACTGCTGGCTGAAAAGGGCTTATTATGGCAAAAAATCAACCATCATACCATCATCTAGCTAACTAAATGAACAATCATTTCCTAATACAACTGGACGCAGTGGCTCATACCTCTAATTCCAGCCGCTGGGGAGGCCGAGGCAGGAGGATCACAAGTGAGGTCCACCTGGATATTTAGCAAGACCCTGCCTCAAAAAATAAAAAGGACTGGATGTGTAGCCTGATGGCAAAGCACTCCTGGGTTCCATCCGAAGTACCACAAAAAAGTGGGGTGTTTATTATGAATCACAATAGGAGCTCTGAGCCAGGAGAGGGGACAAAGCCCAAACATATTTTATCTCAATATTGCAGAAACTTTAGAGCAAAGGTAGCCTGGGAAGAGCCCCAGGGGCTTACACAAAGCAAGAGAGTCCAACATGCTACGGTGTTACGGTGAGGGGCCTTGCGGCATACCTCAGAGAGTCCCTCTCTTATCCATGTGGCACTGAGTCCGAGTGCCAGGACAAGCAGAACCCACAGCAGAGGCTCCAGGAAGCCACCCAGACAGCAGCCGAAAGGGTCACAGCAAACACTCGGGCACAGCGAGCAGGAGCCCAGGTGAGGCCAAGTCACCCAGGCCCTGAGAGTAACAAGCCCGGGAGGCATGGCGCCAGTCCTGCTGCAGACATCAGCAGTGGAGGCCGGGAGGGCAAGCTGATGACCAGCACTGAAGACAGCGCCCGGAAAGGCAGCAGTTCCCCGTGGGCACGTCCCTAGGGACCAGCCTGAGGCAGGGACCCCTCCCAACAGCACAGGGCAAATGATGCTCAGGAAACAAAGAACAGGGCTGTCCAAACCCAACGCTGGGGACAGGGACCAGGGCTTCTTTCCCAGGGGAGAGGCTGCCCCCAAGATGAGGGAGAGCCATAAGCAGCCGCCAAGCATCCAGCAGACCCTCCCCACACAACTTCTCAAGGGTGGAGAAACAGGCTTCCTTTCCCTGCCTCCCTGGGGTCACCAGGGAAGCTTACCAGTGCATGACACAGCCCCTTCCCAGATCCTCGCCTCAGGCCTTCCTATGGAACCAGTCTGCCAGGTGTACTGAGCGTCTCCTGTAAGGGGCGATGCCCGCTACCACTCCTCCCAGCTCCCACTCACCTGGTCCCTTTATCTAGCCTCCTGCGTGGTGCAGTCAGAACTCAACACAGTCTTCTTATTCTGACCTCGTCCACACCTGCAGGGGTTTCTCAAGGGTAGCTCTCAGCTGGAGGTTATTTTATCCCCAAGGGGACATTGGGCAGTGTCTGGGGACATTTTCGGTGGTCACTACATGGGGTGGGGTGGAGGTGCTACTGGCATCTAGAGGGAGAGATCAAGGACGCTGCTGCACACCCTGAAACCCCCAGAGCACTACCCGACCCACAGGTCCAGCGCCAGCGTGGGAAGCCTGCCCTAGGCAAGGACAGGAGCGGGGCTCTGCCAAACCTGGGGGACCATTTTAAATGTTGCTAAATTCTTCTCAATTGTCTCTATGTCCCCAAAGTGGCTACAACACGTTCTCCCACAACAGGCCATTCCTGCCAAGCCTACTTCTACCAAAATCCAGGGGAAAAAGCCCTACATTTGGAAATCTGTCCCCCAGCTTCGCCTCCTCTTCTGTGCCTGGCTGGCCACCTCCTGTTTTCCTCCCTGAGGTTCCCAGGAGCTCTGCCTTCTGCATCCTGTTGCCCGTATGCAGTTCCAACAGTGTGTATGCAGAAAATGCTTCACGGGGGAGGGTCGCTGGCTTACACTGCCTCTCGCCTGCTCTTGTCTGGGGTTCTTCCGAACCCAGGATCATTAACACAGTTCCCTGAACTTTCTATAAATGCTTTTGGATTCCTTCTGCAAGGTCAAGGTCTGGTGACCTTGCAATTTCTCCTTGTGAATGATGTGCAGGAGGGACTCCCTTTTCTTGCCACCACCCTGTCTGGTAACCTCTTCATCCTTCTGGTTCAGGGGCAGCCTGCTCAGCCCATGGGCCCCTGGCCTCCTGCTGGAGGACTCTGCTCTTCAGTCATCTCATCTCTCACCCTGGGACGCCTCCTCCTGCTGTGTCTCTTGCCCTGCGGTGTCCTGTGGTCCGTCTTGAAGGCTTGCCCTGGCTCAGGTTCTCCCCCTGGCTCAGGTTCTCCACTGCTCAGGTTCTCCCCCTGGCTCAGCTTCTCCCCTGCTCAGGTTCTCCCCCTGGCTCAGGTTCTCAACCGCCACATCCCCTGCAGCTTTTTTCAGCAAAGCTCCCCCCAGAGCCCACCCAGTCCCTTTCCAACCATCTGCGGTGCCCTGCTGCGAGGGACCATGACCATTTCTCCAGTGCGGAGAAGCACAGAATCGGCCACTAAAATGTTACAGTGACCTTTGGGGACAGCTGCTGCTTTCTACACTGGCACCCAAGTGAAGACAGGCTCCGAGTCACACAGACTTGACAAGGGGCAGTAAAGTTTAATTAACCAGTGCTGGAGGTCACCTTCACAGCTCCGTCACTGCCAGGAGCTGAGGACTGAACAAGAGGAGAAGCGCAGCCAGACCCTCCCTGTGTGTGCCCCGCTGCACAGATGGCTCCGAGGGGCTGGAGTGAAGGCCTGCCTGGCCAGGACCGCCTGCCAGCCAGTGGGGATGGCTGCACCGAGTCCCAGCCAGCCCTGCTCCCCTGAGGCCATCTCTTAAGCTGAGTCATCTGAGGCAGAATGGGGCTCCGGTGCTATCTCCAAATGTGGGCTGTGGGGGGGGCCGGGGGCCAGATTGGGGCCGGGGGGGGGGGGGGGAGTGGGGCAGAGGAACTTGGGCACCGGCACCTGGAAGGTCAGTGTGAGGGGCACAAAGGGGCAGAAGTCACAGCTTGCAGCTGAAAGGGCAACAGCCTGGGCACAGATGGGTCAGGCCCATGAAGGCAAGTCATCCTGCATGCAGATCTGAGCAGGGAAGAGACAACGGTCCACCCAGGAAAGTGGAGGCAATAGAGCGGGCATGCCGAGGGAAGAGCACGAGGTGCCCATGGAAACACAGGCGCTGAGGGAGGGGAAGAAAGGGCAACTGTCAGCAAACCATGGGGACCCGGTGCCGGTCTAGGGGCTCGACTCCAGAAGCCCGGCCCAGCCTCTGAAAGGTCAGGCGCTGTTCTTAGAGGCCCTGGGGGTGGGGGTCAGAGCTGGATCCTCAGAGGAGCACCCCAGGCCAGGGCAGGCTCCAGAGCCAAGATCACTGGACTTGAGCCTGATGGCTACTTCTCCCAGACCGTGGTCTCAGGAAACCATTGCAGCCCCACATCAGTCTTCTTGTCCGTCTAGTGGAAGATTAATGTGTACACCATGCAGAATTCCTTCAAGGAGTCAGTGACGGCCATTATCCAGTGAGGTCCTAGGCTTCCTGCATGTGAGGACAATCACATCCAAGAGAGGAAGGTGACGGGGTGATGGAAGAAAACCTCAGGACCAGCAATGAGAGGAGGGAGACCCGCATCCTCTCCCCATGAAGAGGAGAGTCTGCCAGATGTCCTCTGACCTCAGCAGAGAGGCTCAGGCCCTGATACGCCAGCCCCGTCAGCCACTTCCCATCATCACTCACTGTCCATCGGCTGCTGTGTGAGGATCAGCTGCTCCGTGGCCACGATCTACAGAAGAAGAGCAGCCATCAGGGGGCCTGGGTGATGTCAGCCACAGCCACACTGATCACCACCACCTGCTGGCAGCAGCAGGCAGGGGTGAGAGGCAGTAGGGGACCTGGGTTCCCTGGATTCTGTTGCCCAGGGAAGCCATCGCCTCCACCCCAACCCCTGTGCACATGTGCCCACATGCACATCACACACACACACACACACCCCCACTCAGGCTTGTGTGTCCTCTGGTGGACCCTGCTAGAGTTGTTTAAGGAAGACTTGAACAAGAAGAGGGAAATAAGAACCTCCCGGGGGTTGGGGAGGGGTGCAGAGCAGGAAGGGGGGCCAGGCAGGCATCATTTGTCACTCACCACTCTTCCCTGGAGTCACCACACACTTGCCTGGCCGTGGTCCACTATTTGCCAGAGCCTAGAATCACTTCCTCGGTACCTCTTCCCTGGATACAGCTGCCACATGTGGGGCAGCTGGGAGAAGGGCAGCTGGCTGAGGGACAGGGGCTGCTGGGGGTGTACAGGGATCTGCCACAAGTGGACTGTGATGCTGGGTGCACGCTGAAGGGACCAGAGAAGAGGGGCACATCAGGGACAGGGCTCTTGCTGAAAGGGTGGCACAATGCACGTGGTCCTGGGTGCCCCCACCTAGCTGGTGGACTTCTGGGGTCCGAGGTCGGAAGGGCATGTTTTCAGAGCCCCAGCCTCAACACCGTCCCCAGGTCCATGTGACCCAGTCCTCCTCCAGCCACACCCACCCCACTCCTCCTAGCTCAGCCCCTCCAGCTGCAGGGCCCAGACTGGTGCTCACTGCACCCTAGAGATTGGACTCCGCCATTTGCATAGTTTTAAAAATCCTCTTTTAAAAAACAAAATATCCAGGAACCCAGGGCCCAGAGGTGATGGCTGTCCCCCAGATACAGGTGCAGTGATTTTGATCATGACCTTCACACGCTTTTAGTGAACACAAAAGGTAATGAGATCCAGCCAACGCTGAAAGGCATGAAGGGAAAGGGAAGTCGCTACGAACGGTGACCAAGCTCCACGTGCCACAGAACGGCCCTGCACAGACGCCCGCCCCAGCACCTGTCCTCCTTCCGGGTGCCTGAAAGGCTGAGCTGAGGCTGTTCACCCTCCACCAGGCTTGTGAGGGTGACGGCTGTTCTCTCTGTCATCCTGAGCCTCATGGGCTGTTTTTAGAGAGACACCTTAAATTGCATGGCAAACTCTCTCCTTCACTTTGGTTTCTATCTTGAGATCGGGGGTCAGAAAAAGAAGGGCCATGGGCCCAAGGTGGCTTGTCAGCTGCTTTTGTAAATAAAACTTTATTGTAAATAAAATAGCGCCCATTCCTTCACATGCCGACTGTGGCTGCTGAGTAGGTGCCAGAATCCTCAGGCCTGCAAAGGGAAAATACTTGCTATCCAATCCTTTCAGAAAGAGTTGGCTGATCCTTGCATTTGGTCATGCTCGGGAGGTCTCATTCCCACCTTGAGAACGTATGCGAAAACACTGATCTTAAGAAATAATTGCCTTTTTAACAAATGGTGCTGGGAAAACTGGATATTCATAGGTAGAAGAATGAAAAGAGATTCTTATCTCTCACCCTGCACAAAAATCAACTCAAAATGGATCAAAGACCTAGCAATTAGACCAGAACGCATGCAACTCCTATAAGAAAGCGTAGGGTCAACACTCCAGCACACAGGCATGCCCAATGGCGTTCTTGACAGGGAAATAATGCCCAGAGTTAATCAAGGGGGTGGCATCATATTAAAAGGCTTCTGCCCGCAAAAAAACAAGAATGTGAAGAGAACCTACAAACAGGTAGAAAATCTTTGCTACTCTTCTGACAGAGGATTAATATCTAGAATGCATAAAGCACTCAAAAATGTTTTCATTTTTATCTTTATTTTTATTTATTTATTTGATACTGGGGATTCAACCCAGGGGTGCTTAACCACTGAGCCACATCCCCAGCCCTTTTAATTTTTTGAGACAGTCTTGATAAATTGCTTAGGGCCTCACTAAGTTGCTGAGGCTGCCCTGGAACTCACAATCCTCCTGCCTTAGCCTCCTGAGTCACTGGAGTTAGAGATGTGTGCCACCACACCCAGCAGAACTAAAAAAATTTAACACCAAAGAAACAAATAATCCAATTAATAAATGGGCAAATGAACTAAACAGATACTTCTCAAAAGAAGAAATACAAATGACTATAAATATATGAAAAATGTTAACATCATCAGCAATTAGGAAAATGCAACTTAAAACTAAACTGAGATCTCGTGAAGAGGAAGGAACTGCTGGCAGGACTGTAAGTTAGTACGACACCATGGAGAGCAGTATGGGGTTCCTCAAAAGACGAGGTGTGGAGCCACCCTGTGACCCAGCCATGCCACTCATATTTACCCTGAAGAATCAAAGTCATCACGCCACAGTGACACACGCATACCCACGTTTACAGCAGCACAATTCACAATAACAAAACTATGGAGCCAGCCTCGGTATCCATCGAAGGATGAATGGATAAAGAAAATGTGGTGTATGCACATAATGGAGTTCTTTTCAGCCATAAAGAAAAATGATATTATATCCTTTGCAGGAAAGAGGATGGAACTTGAGAACATTATGTAAAGCAAAATAAGCCAAATTCAGAAGGTCAAAGGTCGTATGTTTTCTCTCACATGGAAGCCAGGGAGGAAAATGGAAAAGGAAGTGGGGAGTTATATCTCATGAAAATTGAAGGGGGGTCAGCAGAGTGAAGATGCCAGGGAGGGAGGAGGAAAGGCAAAGGAGACCCCAGGGAAGGTCGTGGCCCAGTGACACTGCCGTACTGTGTGCATGCATGAACGCACACCAAATCCCACCACTGTGGACAGCTGTAACGAACCAAGCAAATATGGAAAAACTAAATTTTTAAATAGGAGAAAAAAACTATCCAGGTCCCCATACTCCACCCATGGCTAAGTGACTTGAAGCACCGATTCTACTCTTGCTGATATGTTCTTTACACCAGTTCAGTCATCCTAAGGGCACACTCCAGTGGCACTAAGGACACCCATGTGCACAGCCATCACACCAGCTTCTCCAGAACTTTCTTCATCTTCTCAAACTAGAACCCCATTCTTATTATTCAACACCTCCTCCCACGGTCCTCCTGGCAGACTGTGGAAGCCACCTTCTACTTCCCTGTGAATGTGACCATTCAGAGTCCCCGTGGAAGTAGACGCAGACAGCACTGGCCTGTGACCGGCTCCTTTCACTTAGCCTGAGGTCCTGGGGTTCAGGCACACTGGAGCAGGATTCCCTTCCTCCTGGAGGCCTTACCCCTCCTCCATGCGTCTTGCCATCTGTCCTCATCCATTGCTGGACACTCAGAGGGCCTCCACCTTTTGGCTACTGTGAATAATGCTTGCACGACCTGTTCATAGCAGCGTCTGTCCGAGTCCTTGCTTTGCATTCTTGAGGTGCACACCCAGGAGGGGAACTGCTGGACAACCTGTAACTATTCTTACTTTTTTCTGGGTACTAGGGATTGAACCCAGGGCACTTGACCACTGAGCCACATCCCTAGCCCTTTTAATTTTGAGACAGGGCCTCACTAAGTTGCAGAGGCTGGCTCTGAACTTGCAATCCTCCTGCCTCAGCCTCCTGAGCCTCTGGAATCACAGACTGAGTCACTGTACCAGGCTCTATCTGCAAAGCCCATTGCAGGGTACCACTGCACACTCCCTCCACTCAACACTTTCCTGGGCTTCCTTTGCTTCTTTTTTTTTTTTTAGTTGTAGACAAAAATGGACACAATATTTTCATTTTATTTCTCTACTTCCATGTGGTGCTGAGGATCGAACCCAGGGCCCCACACATGCCAGGCAAGCACTCCACCACTGAGCCACAACTCCAGCCCCAACTTCCTGGGCTTTTTAAAAACTGAAAATACTTGGTCCAGAACTTTTTGCGTTTTTTTATCTGCCATGGGTATGAAAAGACTCTCAATGTTCTCTTCCAAAACTTTTCAGAATAACAAATTTCAAGATTGCTGGGAATGTGCTATGTCGTTTAAAATGCCATTCGATTATTTATTGTGGCGCCAGTAATATTTGAAATACCCGGATAAGCATTTACCATAATACATGGAGGTATTTATCCTTCAAAGATGGGCTCTGATCTAAAGCCCTCTACTAGGTTTCCGACCTGATTGATTATTGTCATCACCTGGGGAGCTTTTGAAAAGTAGAGTGCATGCCTCCAGCCAAGCCTCCGGAACCGACTTCCAGAGGTGGGTCTGTTACCTGTTCGATGCTCCCCCAGGCCATTCATGCCCTGGGCCTCGTCTGTCCCTCGCTTGCCAGCGGTCCCTTATTCTCCTTTTCCAGGCTGAGAATCTGGACCCAACCTCACTTTCACACTGTGCCCAGTTGCTGCCTCCAGGCTGCCAAGCCTGTCAGTCCCCGCCCCCTTCTGATCTGGAGAACTCCTACTCATCCCAGAAAGCCCAGCTTTAACAGCTGCCCCACGTTAAAGCCTTCTCAGCAGGCCCTGGGGGCAGGACTGGGCCCTGAGCTTGCTCAGCCTCAGGCTCGCAGGCCAACAACCCCTCCCCCACTCCCACCCCACTCTGGACCCACAAGGGTGGGGGTCGGTGTGCAGCTCCCCTCGCGCCCAGGACTCACTGTGCTGCTGGTGGGGAAGCCCCGGGCCCGAGCTCGCCAGGAGGGACTGAGCCGCAGGACCACGGTCACCCAGCTCCTCCCCTCCTCGTCCTGGTAGATGCCAGGCCTCTGGACCCACAGGCGGTCAGGGGGCGCCCTGAGGTGCAGAGAAGGAGAAGCAGGGGATGCCATGGCAGTTTGCGCTCTGGGCAGGTCTGGGGGCCAGGTGTGGAGCCACGCAAGTGCGCAGCCTCCTTAAGTGGAGCCTATCCCACTCAGGGAGGGGCCAGCCAGAGGGCGGGGCTGCTGGTGGGGAAGGTGCCCCACCAGGGTGCAATTAGGGGCGGGGCCTAAGAGCAGTGGTTGAGAAACAGGGGTCACTCTCCCGGAGTAAGAGGGGAAGAAGGGCGGCTCCAAGGGCAGAGCTGCCCAGGCCTCTATTCACCAGGGCAGGAGCGATTTCCCAAGACCAGCGCTCCAGTTCCTTTGGTCCCCTGCAGCCATCTCTCTGGATACCTCCCACCTGCCACGGGTGATTTTTTCCTCTTGACTCCCGCTGCCTGCCTCCCTGCCCAGACTCTGAGCTGGCACTCACCCCTGGGTGGTCTCCCTCGGAGACTCATCACGGGTGGTCTCCTGCACCCGTGTCCCCTCCTTCAACAGAACTTCAAGTCAGGAGCCCTTCTGTTTTAGAGGTGTGGAGTGTAGGCCTATGAGCTCAGGGGTTTGGTCCCTACCAGTCAGGACCCATCCAGGCCAAATCAAACTCCCTGTCTTCAGCAAAGCAAGCCAGAAACCTCATTTCAAGTCTGAAATCAGGATCCCATAAGGTGTGACCATGCAGGTCATAGGAGGGTGTGGGGCCAACTCGCTAGCACTGTCCTTGCCACCTGGCCTGGACATCTTATCAACTCAGCTTTGCCAAGAGGTAGCAGACGCTCCACCATAAAGCAAGAAGCAGACCCAGTAGGTCAGCATGTGGGCTTCACGTCCTGCACAGTGAACACCATCATCTTCCTTCTGGAAATCACAAGCATGATGAAAATCACAAGTGTGATGAAAATCATAAGCATGGGTGGCAGAAGAAAGGTGTGAACTCAGCAGGCCAAGTTTGGTTTACTTCTTGGAATGGGCAGCGTCTGCCATGGGGAGATCCATGGTGGCTGCTGCAAAATGGTGGCGGGGTTCCCAGGTGGCAGCCAGGAGCACCACCCTGGGAAGCAGGTGGTATGCAGAAGTTGGGACCTATGTCCTCCAGCTGGCCTTGGTCCAGGTCATGTCTGAGATGTGGTCACGTCTCCTTGCCAAGTTTTCCACCTCTGCTACCTGTGACCTGAAGAATTCACTCTCCAGATTGGATGTCACCAAAGTCTCTGGAAAGCACATAGAGCTCCTTGTCACGTCCTGACTGTGTAATCATGTCTGGCTCAATGCAGTCCTCCTCCAGCAGAGGGGGCCCTGCCCAAGACCTGCCCCAGGTGTCATGGTGGAGGGGCACCCAGTTGGAGGTGGGGCACCTCACATGGGGCGCTGTGCAGGCCTCAGAAGGCTGGGTGGGAGTCACAGAGCCCTCTGGGGCAAAACGCCAGGGCAGACAAGGTCCAAGTGGCAGAGAGCCTAGCTATAGCATGGCACCAATAGCATAGGGACAGTTATGCTTCTGGGGAGGCAGCATGAATAAGGAGAGGAGGAGAGGAAATGCAGGATGTGTTTGGAGACCAGGGAACAGTGGGAATTATCCAGGGCTGGGGTGCAGCCTCGTGTGGTAAAGATAGGGCTGCAGCTGAGCTGCTGGTGCTTTGGGGTAGGGACTGGCAGTGCTGGTGCAGGCAGAATGGGGAGCAAGGCAGTGCTTGAGAGGAGGGATGGCCGTCACCTAGTAAGCTCTTGTACCTATGATGGAGGACTGGCCTGGCTATTGAGCTAGGATTGGCTACCAGGACAGGATCGGCTGGAGAGGAAGCACAGATAGTAACTCCGACCAGAATGTAAAGGCCCAGCTCTGCTGCTTCAGCGAATGGAACGAGTTGGCAGAATGATAAAGAAACTCCACCCAACCAGGGAACTGAAAGAGGGGGTTTTGGGGGGTTTCCTCCTGCCAGAGCTTTGAAGATGCCCCATGTCCTTCTAAAGGTATTATTCTGTCTACACTAGTTCTTCCCTGTTATTCTGTTAATACCACCATTATAAAGACTGGCCTTTCTCTCTGTAGTGTTATCGCTTCTCTCATGAGTATGGATCACATATGCACAGGTGTTTCTGGGCTCGCTCCTGTTCCAGGATCTGCTTGTCCATCTTTACGTTGCTACCTCAGTGCTGGTGACCATAGCTTTAGAATAGGTCTTGAGATCTTAAAATGTGAATCCCCCATCTGTGTTCCTCTTCGGGATTGCCTTGGCATGGTTAGTTTCATGTGTCAACTTGGAGAGTGTTTTTGGATGAGATCAACATTTAAATTAGTGAACTCTGGGCGTAGCACTTTCTCCTCCATAACGTGGACAGCCTTGTCCAATCAGTTGAAGGGTCCAAATATAGCAAAAAGATCAGCCTCCCCAATCAAGAGACAATCCTCAGTCGATGGTCTTCAGACTGGAACTGCACCATTGGCTCTCTTGAGTCCACCAGTCCATGCTGCAGATTTGGGAGTTGCTTGATTCATAATTGTGTAAGTCAATTCCTTTTTTTTTTTTTTTTTGGTACCTGGGATTGAACCCTGGGGAGCTCAACCACTGAGCCACATCCCCAGCCCTTTTTTATATTTTACTTAGAGACAGGGTCTCACTGAGTTGCTTAGTGCCTCGCCAAGTTGCTGAGGCTGGCTTTGAACTTGCAATTCTCCTGCCTCAGCCTCCTGAGCAGCTGAGATTACAGGCCTGTGCCACCATGCCCAGCAGGCCAATTCCTTATAATAAATCATACACACCACACACAGACACCCCTATTAGTTCTGTTTCTCGGGAGAACCCTGCCAATCCAACTGTCCTCTACCCTTTACATTTCCATATGAACCTCATTCTGTTAACATCCCTGCTTGCCCTCCACAAAGTCTGCTGAGAGTCTCGTTTGGATTGTGCTAAATCTATAGGGGTATTTTGAAGAGAATTAACATCTCACCATATTGAACCTTATAACCCACAACTATTGTATAGTATATCCCTCTACATCCTTAATTTTTCTCTATGGTTTCATTAAATTTATTCTTAGATGTTTGATACTATTTTAAGTGGTGGTATTTTAAATTCTGATCATATATGTGTATGCATACACACACACGCACACACATACGTACATGCTGGTATAGAAAAATACAACTGATTTTTGCACATTAACCCTATTTCCAAAGACCTGAGTAAATTCACTTTAATAGTTTGCTCTTTTGGAATATTCTTAGCCACTCTGTCTCCAGTTATTCCTATCTCACCCTTCCTCCCCTCCCTGGGGAAGTCTGCATTTTTGGAGGTTTTCAATTGTGTGTTGTGTCTCCTATGCTTTGTTTTGGTTTGGTTGATTTTGTTCTTCCTATTCTTTTTTCCTCTGTGAGCTTCAGCTTTTCTGTTTTGCATTGACTGATCTTGCAGGTTATTAATCCTGACATCTGCTGTGTCCAATCTGCTCTTAAACTGGACAATTGATTTCTTAGCTGCAGATATTGTATTTATTAGTTCTGGAAAGTCAGTTTGATGCATCTTTCATAGATTTCTCTGATAATCTCTACCTTTTTAACCATTTGTCCGTCATTCTATTTCCTTGGTCAAACTAATGGTGTTAGTCAGCTTGTCATCTCTGTGACCAAAATACCTGCCAAGAACATCTTTGAGGAAGAAAGATGGTTTCAGAGGATTTAGTCTATGGTCAGCTGGCTCCAAGGCAGAAATTCATGGTAGTCAAGTGTAAAAGAGGAAAGTAGCCAGGAAGCAGAGAGAGCTCCTGGAAGGAGCCAGGGACAGATGTAGTCCCCAATGCCACACTGTTCCAACTGTGCACACTTCCCAGCAGTCCATCCAAATCACATGCCATCACAGGGATCAGTCCACTGATGCAGGGAGAGACCTCATGATTCAACTCAAGACCCTATTTCTCCTCTGAACATGGCTGCATTACCTGAAGCATGAGCTTTTGGGGGACATTCTGGATCCCAACCAAATCATAACCGATAACTAATCATAGTTATTTTAAAGTTTTTGTCTGAGAACTCTGGTTTCCTGGTGGGTCTACTTTCATCATCTGTTTTTCCTCTTGATTTTCAGTTCATTGATCCTTTCTCCTGGTATAATTTTTAAATATTTTATATAAAAACACTGTAAAGGCTCTAGATAATGTTGTCTTCTATCCAGCCAGGTAGGTATGGAAGAGCATGATCTAGTCTCAGCAAGGGCTCGGCTGAGTCAAGGCTGGGTTGTGGTTCCATTAGGACCCATCATCTGCCTCTGGTTGGCCCTGCTCTAGAGTACACCCTCATGCAAGATTCTGGTCAGCCTTGGGCTCAGCAGAGCCTGCAGGACATTCCATTTTGTCTGTTTGGAGCTTTGGCTGCGGGTGTCATCATCCTGCCCTGAGCCATTTCAAGTGGAAAGAAGCCTCTGGAGAGAGGAGGCAGCACCGGTCTCCACGTGAGTCCACCATGAGCCAATTCGGCAAGTGTGCTCAGGAAGAAGCAGTGCCAGTGGCTGACCGCAGGGGTCAGGCCACCCTCCCTCCAGAGCCTTCAGCTCTTGCCACGTTGTTCTCAGGGGCTGCATCCCTGGTGAGCCTTTGGCTTCTGAGGAGATCATAGGATCCGCACTCCGTTTCCCAAGGAGTCCTCGGGAGTGGTTGCCTTGCGTCACACAGCTTCTTAGTTCTACAAGAACTTCAAGGTGGGATCTGGCTGGGGCTCGAGGACCCTCAGACCCATGGTTCTGTTGCTCAGCAGCAGCCTCCTTGGCCTCAGTCCAGATCTCAGCCTCTGGCCTGTGCCAGATCATTCGATGGCCCCAGGGAAAGTGAGGGCAGAGCAGCCCTCACCTCTGAGCATCCTCTCTCTCCACAGCTTCACTTCCTCTGTCCTTGTTGCTTCCACAGACCCCTGATGCTCAGGAAAACACGACTTTCATCTTTACCCAGCTTCTCCTACAGCTTGGCCTGTTGCAAGCCACGCCTTCTTGCCCTGAAGGACTAAGGTTTTCTTTCTTTCTTTTTTAAGATAGAGGAATTAAACTACATTTTTGTGCTGATGTGAGTGCTTTGGGGAGAATGGTGACAGGCCAGGAATAAACTGAAGGAGGCTCTTGAGGAAAGAGCCCAGGGGAGGGCGTGGCCTCCAAGGGAGGGGGCTCTTTTCCAGTGCTGCTGAGGGAAGCTGAGGTGTTCGGAAGGGCCCAGGCCCTTTGTCACTGTCTAGGAGTGCTGTTCATCGTCTCTGTTCGGCCAGGAACTGAGGAACAGGACTCAGAGATAGCTAGCAAGCTAGCAGCAGGTTCATTGCAAAGGTGACAGAGATACAGAGACAGACTCTGCAAAGAGAAGGCGCCCCAGAGCTGGGAGTCCCATGGGGAGTCTCAGCCTGTTCTTGTTATGGTCTCTGGAACTTCCTCCTTTGCTTTTCTCCTCCCTGTCCACTCGCTCCTCACTAGTATTGACTGGTGCCCCTGGGTCCGCGTGGCTATTCTAGTTTTTCTATTGGATCCCCCACTTAGGAGCCCGAGTGCAGAAGTGTCAGTCTGAATGGGTCCCTGCTTGTGTCCAGGAGCACTTTCATCCAGCAGGAAGTTGACCTCATGGGAAGACCTCTCCCCGCTCCTGGTTCTGGCCCTGCCCCACCTCCTCACTGGCCATCTTGCCCCGGCTGCCTGCGCCCTTCCAGGTCTCCCTTGCCGGTTCCCTCACCTTTCACAAGGTTAGAGTGGCCCAACCTTGCAAAATAAATAGATGAAAGTATCCACAATCACAGAAAACCTGTGTATGACCTGGGTTGTGGACCACCTTCTTCAAGATGACACACAAAGCAAATGGAAAGAGCAGTCAGTTCTGAGATGTTGAGCAGGGCATTAAGTAAAAACCAGGACAGAGTACGGGGCAACACTAACGTCCCGCTGGAGGGATTTGTATATAAAAGGAACTCTCATGAGTCAGTAAGTGAAAGGGACAAGCCATTAGGAACATAGGGGATGGCCTGAATGAAACCACAGAAAAGGAAATGCAAGTGACCGGCAGCCATGTGCAAAGATCTCCACTTCAGGAGTCAGGAGAATGCCAACTTCTAAAATGAGATACATTTAAAAGATCAACAATAGTGGTAAAAAACTCCACTTGGTAATATGGATCCTTGGCAAGTGGCATCGGCTTTATGGCATCAGTCAGGCCCCTGCTCCAGCAGGAGTGGTGGGAAGGGACTGGCTTCTGCTCCCTTGGTCACCTGGCCCATCAGCTTCCCAGACCAGCAGTCTGGGACGGGGCGAGCAAAGGCAGGATTCTTTACTGAACGTTGGGCCCATTTCAGGAGGAAAATTTTGATACAGAAGAGACAAAAGTAAGGGTTTGAGAGGTTTTCCCTCGAGTTTCTCGAGGCAGATCACCGCAGTGGACTGTGGCTCTATCCGCCAGCCTGCCTGCTGCCTCCCGGGCAGCCCCTTCTTCTCACAGCTTCCATTGCCCAAGTCTCCCACTTGGAGAGATGCTACCAAGCTGTCCCTTCCCATGTCCCTCTCTCTCCGCCATGCAGAGTCCCCATCTGGCCTTGGTGGAGAGCAGGCACAGGCCTGGCCAGGTGGTGGGTGGTGCCCAGCCCACAGGCCTGGTGGGTGAGGTGCAGTTAGAGTCATGGGCTCCAGGCTGTTGGCCAAGGCTGAGCCTGGCCTGTCCCACTCAAGCTTCCTGTAGCAAGGGCTGTGAGCCTGCCAGTTCTGTCACTACTGGATCTACAAGTTGGAATTTCTCCCAAGGACAGATGCCCCACCACCATGGCATAAGACAATCTAAAACCAAGTGGAGGGAGCTTCACTATTAGCTGAAGATCGCTCTGCCCCTGCAGACTCTGGTCTCCACTGGTGTTGACAGTTGCTCCTGACTGTTTTCCTGTTCCGATGGAGAGGGGACAGATGGGGAGAATTGGATTCATTCACAGCTGGGCTTTGTTGGAGGAAGACCCAGGGTTAGCCGAGCCATTCCATCTGCCACTAGCAAATGAGTTAGGAGACCCGAGGGCAGTGCCAGCCCACAGCGGGAATCCTTGCCTCCCCTTCAGTCAGAGTAACTCTCCTCCACCTTTTCTTCAGACTTCTGTTGAAGCATCAGAGTCACTTGGCCTTGACATACACTGCCTGGACACTATTTCAGGTTTTCCATCTCCACTGGGTTCTGGCTCCTGAACCAATAGGCGGCCCAGAGCCCTCAAAAGCCTATGGAGTTTGCTGTCAGACAGCCCTGAACCCCTAGCTTAGTTCTGGTCCTCGCTCACTGAGTGACCTTGAGCTCATAGCTTAACCTGCTTGAGTTTCTCTTCCTCACCTGTGACGCGAACATGGTGCCTGCCTTGTTAGGTTGTTAAAGAAATGGTAATAACATTTGTAAAGCCCCTGGCTCAGGCTGGGTCCTCAATCAATGGCAGTATATCAACTGGGGGACAGAGACTCTCTCTTGCTCATCTCAGTGTACCCAGCATCAAATTAGTGCCAGAAACATTGGAAGAACCCAATGCATACTTGTTGGGACGAAATGTCCTTTAGCCAAATTGTTTCCTGGTTCAAAGCCATTCCGGTCAGGTCCACTGTGAGCCAGAGGTGTGCTGGAAGTATAGCTCATTCAGAGACATCTTCTTGCCAACTCCTCATAAAAACGTCCTCAGAAATAAAAGCGTTCACAGCTGAGTATCGAGAGCCTGCAGTGAAATCAGGAGGTCCAAGGGGGCTGGGAGAGGCAGTCTCCTCCAGGACAGATGGTCCCCCAGGGCCCTGTAATTATCATGTCTTCTTCAGAAGGTCTGCTTAGTGACGGGCCTATTTAGGTTAGCAGAACTGCTGAGGTGACTCGTGCCATCTGATTGGCTGCTTTAGGTCAGCAGAGGCGCCAGCCAAGGTGACTCGCAGCCTCTGATTGGACATGGGGGCTGCATCCCTGCCTGAAGTGCATTCCTGTCTTTGAGCAGAGCCTCCCTGTGCACGTGCGGGGCTCCACCTGCATCTTCCCTCCACAGCCTCTCCCTCTGGCTCCTTGGGCTGTGGCTTTTAAATGATTCTTTGTTTCATCCATCGGAATGACCCAGAAGGATGCAATTGTCTTTAAGTGGGTCATTCCCTGAAGGGTGGTAACAGCCTCCTTATGCAGAAGAAAGTGGGTTTTGCAAACAGCAAGCATTCAACCAAAGGCTGGGTAAGGTGGAGAGGCCGGCATGTGTTGGGGCCCCTGCTGGGAACCCTGCTTCAATCTTATCCTCCTTTTGGAGATGAAGAACAAAGGTGCAAAGAGGGGCTGTCACTGGGCCAAGATCACAGAGCTAGTTAGTGTGTCTGATTCCAAAGTCCCAACTCCCACCCGCTACACCACAGGTGCTTGGTGAATACCTCGAACTCTTAGCAACCTGCAAACCTTGCACTGCCAAGGACCAATCACTGGGGCAATCTGTGCAGGGTGTCGGGGGCCCTGCTCCAAGCAACTCCGGCACGCAGAGGTCATCGTGTTATTTAAACTCCGGCTCTATCAGATCCAGTTTGTCCAGGAGATGTTCTGGGGTGAAATGGAGAGGACCTCACTGCACAGATGTACTGTGTAGAATGCTGATGGACAAGGCCATGGCCATGGTTGCTTAGAGATCCTGGGGCCCGGGGATGCCAATCCACATACGTGGCCTGGGGTGGGGTGCGGCAATTAAGCGTCCCTCCCTCCCCACTGTTCATGCAGACATCAGGAGGACCCTGCTGGTTAGAAACAAGCCTTGCTCACCACTGCATTTTAAAACATGAACATTTGCCCATGTTCAAATTCCAGCTCTGCTGCACACTAGTCATGTGACCTGCAACAAGTAACTCACCTGTGAGGGAGGCACAGTGCCGAGTCTACCTCCTACCTACTGCGTGCAGTTGTGAGGGTCAACGAGAAGTGGGTGCCAAGTGCATGGCTGTCGTCACTGTTGGGTAGAGGCAAGCTCGCCAGCTTGCCCTCTGAAGCCCTCCCTCCAGCTTGCCACCCATCACAGAGCACCTCATCCTCTTATTTCTGCTGCCCCCACACCTGCCTGGCCACCCTCCACTGACACTGCTCTCTGAAGGTCCCCAGTGGCCCTCCTGATTGTTATGGGTCATGACTTCTTCCTGCAGATGCATCTTGTCGTGTGGTTGGCACATCACACTGCCCACCCTTCTCACCATCTTTGGTTTCCTCATCTTGACGCTGGTAATTCTTACCTTTTTGTAAGAGAAGGTTTAAAATGTTAGGCTGGGTTGAAGTTGTCGTCCACCTGCTAAACATCTCCCCACTGGACTGATATCAGTGTCTATCACCCCCACCTAGTGTGTCTCACACACACACACCCCTACTTTATCTTTCTCGTCAGAGAGATCTGAACATGTCTGTGATTTGGGAATCTGGCAATCTTCTCTGAACACACAGAGCAGGAGATACGATCACTTGAGCTGACTTCCTGAGCATCCAGGGAAAGATCAGTGGGGATTCCTGAAGGGCTCCATGCTCCATGTGCTACAGGAACCAACTACAGGCGATGGACAGGCACCGGGCCCAGAAGAAGCCACAACCAGCCCCCAACTGTCCACAGACATAAGCGTGTGGCCAAGTCTCCCTGGCCCCTCTTCTGTCACTGCTTCTCAGCAGCTTGAACCTTTCTCCTCATGAGCTCAGCCGGGAACCAGTCCTGACTCCAACTTTGTCACGACATAGAGAAGGGGAGGGATCTTGGACTCCGTAGTCGCTGAGGATTCAACGGGTTTTGCCTGTCTGCCGATCACACTGGTGTCAGATACTGGGATCCAGCTCTGGACCCCACACTAATCCCTCCATAAATAAGATTTGCCTTAATCCTGACAGCAGGGAGCACCTTCCATGCTGAGCCCAGCTCCCAACCTGCACATTGATCCTTTGTGGAACTAGAGAGCCATGTCTGACCCAGCTTTGCCTTAGTCCCTGCTCCCTGATAACCAGCCTCTGATGTGGAATGGAGAATGCACACCTGCTTCTCGGTGCTTCCAGTGGGCCTGGTGCACGCTGGTCACCTGCTTCCCACTGATGGCCTCAAGTCTGCTCCAGTAAGGTCACACAGAACAGCCTAATGAGCATGAATTCGGAAGGAGACACCCCAGTTGAGATTTGGGACTGAAACCTACTGGCTGTGGGTTGGCGAATACCCTCCTCAAGCATTTGAACACGGGTGGGTTGCTGATGGGACAGTATGGCGGCATGTGGACAAGGGGCAGCAGGCCTGACAGTGGAAGACCAGACCGTGCGGGAGGCTGCAGCAGAAGTCCTGGAGAGGCAGCCGGTGGCCTGCCTGAGTGGTGGGGACAGGTGTTGAGAAGGGGCCAGACCGGATGTGTTCCAGAGGATGAATGGCAGGTTGGGTGGGTGTGAAGGTAAGAGGAAGACAGCTGACCTTGGTCTTCCCAGTGCAGACTTCGAGGCTTCCTGCCTACACACCCTCCTCAGCCCGGGTGCTCGGAGGCTCTCTCCCCCTCAGCTCCTCTCTCACACCCAGCTTCTGTTCCAACCAACTCTATGAGGAAGAGGGAGGAGAAAAGGTCCGTGATTAGATTCTGCAGCAGCAGCTGTGTGTGGCCCAGTGTGACTGTGTCTGCCACTGAGTCCATTGTCTCTCTGGATAACAGGGGAAACAATTAGTCATGCAGATGAAACGCTTTTCCTCCTCTCCTTGACAGCCAGCCTCTCAAGGAGCCTTTTCTGTGTCTGTCCTCCGGTGAGATAGAAGTTACTGTTTTCCATCTGTG
Organism: Glaucomys volans; assembly: GCA_020662805.1. NCBI lineage: Eukaryota > Metazoa > Chordata > Mammalia > Rodentia > Sciuridae > Glaucomys > Glaucomys volans. Next base: position 476,184 of record JAJEJO010000231.1, read on the forward strand.
GACTCTGGGAGAATGTGAGGCAGCTCCTGGTTCAATAATGAGCTTCCAACTTTTGGCAGGACCCAGAGTTACGAGGCAGGGGAGGAGGCAGGCGAACAGCAGGGGCACTTCCAGGAAAGCACACCTGAAAACTGCAGGGAAAGTTATTTCAAAGTCAGGAGAAGTGAGTCAGGTGCTGGCCCAGTCACTGAGATGACAGAGGGGCTCCTGAGAGAGATGAACCACCATGCAGCCCCTGGCAGGGGACATAGCCCAGAACTGGCAGCCAGGGCCCTGGTTCCAACTCAGGCTCATTATTTCTTCCATTCATTCATTCAACACTTGTGGGTTGAACACACTCGGGTGCCAAGCCCTGTGTAGATTCATTGCAGGTCCTGGCAGGGTTGAGCAGAGAGGGCACCATAAACAAACAGAACAACAGCAGTGTGGACTGATGAGTGTTAGAAGAAACCAGTATGAATTTGGGTGCCCAAAAGAAATAACTTCTCAATGGAGTCCTTGGATGAGGTGGGCGAAGGAGAGGGTGGAATTCCAGGCAGAGAGAATCCCATCTGCAGAGGCAGAGTGGCCAGAGGTCCTGGGAGGGCCTGGGAGTCACTATGAGCTCAGTGTGGCTGAGGTGTGGATTAGAGATCTGGTAAGCTGCTTCAGAAGTGGCTCCCAACCACCCTGGCCTCCTGGAGTTCACCCAATGCATTATCCCCTCCCTTGGGTGTGGGTGTGACCTGTGACTGGCTTCTGACCCATGGATTACAGGACAAAAGTGACATGATGTATGGGATTTATATATTTATGGGATTGTAGTGCATAAGATTATGGTGTCCAGCTGGTGGAGGGTGGGGGGTGGTTCTCTCTCTCTCTCGTTCTCTCCTTTGCTGGCTTTGAGGAAGGAAGGAATCTGTTGAGAAACACCACATACCAAAAAGTGTAGGCAGCCTCCAGGAGGTAAGAGCGGCCTCCAGCTGACCGCCACAGAGAATGAGGCCCTTGACCTGCAAGCACAAGGAGAGCTTGGAATAGATGCGCCTCCAGTCCAGCCTTTGGATGAACACAAGCCCTGCCTGGCTCCTTGTCTCCAACCTTGTGGGACCTTAAGCAGAGGGTGTAGCAAAGCCATGCCCAGACCCTGACCCTTGAGACCATGAGACAACCGAAGTGTGTTGTTCTAAGCTACTAAGATTGCAGTCATCTGTTCCATGGCATTCCAGAACAGATAGGGAAGGGGAATGGGTTGGGGGGAAGGGCAGATGGTGGAGAGTCTGCAATTCACAGAGTGGGACTGACAAGCTCACTGGTTTCAGATAATCCAATTATCCTCCTAGGACCTCAGTGAATTAGACTGATAATTATAGAGGTAAAGTATGGACTTCACCAGCTAGAACTCAGTGGCCTGCTATCAATGGGGCAAGATTACAGAACAAACTAGAAGGATTACTTTATACCCATTCTATAAAGACAGTGGTGGCCCCCAGAGCCAGTAGGGGGTCCCTGAGGACATCAGCTCAACTGGTTAACTTCATTTTCTTCTTTAAGACCAGAGAATGGATCTAGCCAGGCCAGGGAAGAAGAACCTGGCTTGTATCAGGGCAAGAAATGACAAGATACAATGCCCATAGCTTCCAAAGTGTTTAGGTCTAAAGTAAAGCTATAAGAAATGCAGATCGTGGACCTCAAGTTTCCCCTGCTAAACAATAACCACCACACATCCACGATTATGTAACTCTCTATGGCTTGTTCCATACAAACAAAGCTGACTTATGTCTGCTGAGACCAAAATCACCACAGTGGTGTGACTGGAAAAGCCACCAAGGAAAGGACCCTGCCCCAGATACTCTCTTCTGCTTATCATCTCTCCATCGTAAGTTCACTCTTTGGGGTCTTGAACATGGTAATCTCAAGAACAAGTGTCTCCCAGGTGGTAATGTACATGGGAATCAATCACCTGGGAATCTTGTCAAAGTGCAGAACTGCATTCAGCCAGCCTGCCACAGGGCTCGAGACTGCGTTTCCAACAACCCCCAATGAGACAGACCAATGTGGCCCAGCTGGGAACGGTCCTTTGAGTAGCAGGGATGACGGTTGGCCACATGTCAAAACATGGGGACGCTTAGAATCCCAGTGCCCAAGCCGTACTTCAGATGGAGCCAATCAGAATCCCCAGCAGTAGGACCAGGGCATCCAGACTCTTTAAAGTGATCCCGGTGGGTCGCTAAGCCTGAGTCCCTCGCTCTTGGTTAGCCTGACGCCACAGCCAGCAGCCAGCACCTTTAGGACTTCTCGAATTTTATATGCCCACAGTGACCAGGAACTCACTAACTGCAGGCTCCTGGGGCAGCACCTGCAAAGGTCCTAAGTGCCCTGGGTTCAGGCAGGAGCCCTGGAGTGCACCGTTTTTTAAAACACCAGGTGATTCAGACGCAGACAGACATCTGAGAACCTGCTGCCTCCATATGAACTCAAGGCAAATGGTCAGGAAACACCAGCTCAGTAGGTAACTTATTTTTCCACCTAAGGCTTAGTGGTATAGCCCCATGGTTATCAGCTGACTCCACAGTTATCAACCTGTGCTTAGCTAGTAACCAGCTTATTAACACCAAAATTCTAACTCACCTCCAGGAAGGATGAGTTGGCATCTGGCCAAGACAAGCACCGACTGATGGACTAGAGCCAGGCGGCCCTGGACACAGGAACAAAGCTGGCTGGGGAAGCGGGTCCAGAGCCCCATGACTGGCAGCCTCTTCCCAGCCTCGTCCCTCTGTGGCAATTTCGCTCCGTTTCTACTTTTCTCTCCATTTCCCTGAATCCGTTCATAGGTGACTCCATCCATCTACCTGCATCTGCATTCCCAGCCCCACTGGGCTCTTCATCCCCACCTGGGGGAGGATCTGGGCAGGACCGTCTCATTCAACCCCAGCTGAGGACAGTTTCTGAAAAAAAGGGGCCACTGGAAGCGTGCCCATGGAGAGGAGTCCAGTGAGGGAAGCAAGACACCTCCTTCAGGAGGCCCACTCACAGATGGGGAACGGAGGCTGGAGGTCATGTTTCATGAACCTTGTCTTTAAAGATGAGGAGACTGTGACAAGGAGTCAGAAGGGCCCTGAGCCAGGTGCAGACCCGGGCTGTAGTGTGGCTCTGCCACCAATTCCCTGGGAGACTTCCACCGAGCCACTTTTTCTCCAAGTCTAGCAGAAAGTCAGAAACCCATGACCCTGCATTCACCCGGAAATTGCTTACAGAGCCTCTGCTAAGGGCCAGGCCCTGCGGCTGGGAGCAGGTGAACGCAGGGCCTCTCAACTGCGGCCGGACCACCCAGACCACGCAGTTGGGTGGGTTTTGGTCACACTTTCTCAGTGAGTCTTGCCACGTGAGTGTAAAGGAGGGATAAGAAAGCCCATCTTCGAGGCTGCCCTGCAGACCCAAGGGTCATTGAGGTCTCCAGAGCAGCCCTGGCCTGCAGAAGGACCTCAATGACAGTAGACCACGGTAGTCAATGGGCTGCTGTAAAGAACCAGCAAGAGGCACGAAATCAGCAGACCAGGGTCGGCCTGGAAGCCACCAGATCCAACCATCCAGACCTGGAATTTGGCAAGAAAGCTTAACCCCAAACATCACGCCATGCTTCAGAGCTCCATGGTAATTCCCACAGGATACAGAAGTGGGGGACCTCCATGCCCCAGCAATTCACAGCTTCATCCTCCATTGTGGGGAACATCAATGAGTCTGATGTTCTAGTAACATTCTTTTTAAAAATACACACAGAAAGATACATCTCAATGATATAATTATCTATCTTCATGGTAATTATAGCCTATCAGGAAAAATTCCAACTCACGGAAAAGCATTGTGGGTGGGAGAGAGTTGCTACCAACAAGGGTAGATGCTAAAACTTCCAAAGCAAGTCAGGTGAATAGCAGGGGTGGCCTGGGCTCCCCAGGGGGTCTCTGACCACAGACCAAAGCAGGAAGTTCCTGGTGAACCCAGAGAGGCTAGAGTTGGAGGCTGGGCTTCTGGCTGGAGTTCAGGTCAGGATGGGCTTCACCTGGAGGCCTGAGCACAGAGCAGGTGGCACAATACCTGGCAGGGTCCTCACCCCCAACCTGCTCAGAGCTCCCAAGGCCGCGGTGTCTACGGTGGGGCCCGAGGGGCTGCAGGCAGAGCACCCATCAGGTCCCCACTGTGTTTACAGCACAGTCTGCAGTAACCTCTCTCCTATCCTCCTACTCCTGCCTCCTACAGAGAGGAAACCATCCGGACCATTCCAAGACACAGCCAGAGCAAGAAGACATGTGCCCTGCTGCCTGTCTATAAGACATGGCCTTGGGTCAAAGTCAGAGCACTAGATCTGGAGCTGGGCAGATCCTGGCTCTGCACTTACTAGCTGGCTGACCTTGGGCCTGCATTCCAGCCTGGGCCTCAGTGTCCTCCCTAAAGAATTCCTGACTTGTTCAGCTCTGCACTCGCCCAGAGCCCACTGGGTGTCCGCGGGGAGCAAGTCTCCTTCCTGCTGCAAGGTGGTTGCCCAGCGTGACTGACGATGATGCAGACTCCACGGACCTTCCACTTGTCGATGCCTCCTGACCACGCTGAGTCAACCTTTTGCATCCACTATCTCATTTCATCTCCACCAAAACCCAAGGGAGGGAGCATTGTCCTGTCATTTAATACTTGAAGAAGGAAAGGTTAGGAGGTGAACGGAACAAGTCGCCCGAAGAGGTTTGTCTGAGCACAGCAAAGCTTCCATGAGCCAGCCTCCAGCGCCTCCGAGGTTCTGGGAAATGCTTGGGGTTAACGGTGGTCCTTGCTCCCCTTCCCAGATGGCCCTGCACAGGGGGCGGGGCACTGAGAGTGTCCATGCTGTCGGGAGAGTGACGGAAGGAGGGTGGGACAGCATGACAGAGGCACCATCTGGGCCTGGGCATTCAAAGGGTGACAGATAACAGAAACCTACTGGAGAATTTTCGGAGCACTGATCAAATACAGTGAGTCATCACTTGGACCACAGGGAGTGAGCATTGCCCGAACGCAAGGCAGAACTGAGCTCAGGTCTTGGCCCGCCCCCCCTAGCTTGGTGACTTTGGTTGAGTCACGTACTCTCTCAAAGCCCCAACGCATCTAATTCGATTCCCTCCTAACAGTAAAGTGTCCCTTGCAGAGTCGCCCCGAGGTTAAGAGAGATAATGTGGGCAAGCTGCCCTAGCACCGTGCCAGGCCGCCCAGGTGTGCAATACCTTGTTCTGGGCTTAGAGGAAGGGCTACTGTAGAAACCCCTGCTTCCCTGCCTCTGCTGGCCCCATGCAGGGAGGTGACACCCACGAAACCTTGGAACTGACTCTACCACCCCAGATAAAAACCTCCATGCGGCAGTGCCACCGACGCCCTCTCAGACAGGGTCAAAACCTGAAGAGAGAAATGTTTCCTGCCCAGGCGGGCAGAGGCCCGGGGGGTTCCCCTGAACAGGGCAGAACCCATTTTCCTCCCTCCTGAGCAGAACTAAGCCCAGGTAAGGAGCTCCAAACTCCAGGCCTTTTCTCAGTTGTCAGTCACTTTGGGGAGATCACCAGTTGTCTCCGGAGGGGTTGGGTGGGCATAGTAGGGAGAAGGTCCACTAGGGATCAGAAGACCTGGTGACCTCAGGTATGTCAGTCACTTCTCCTGACTTCACCTTCCCAGGGTGGCCATGCAGGGCCTCTGCTTTGCCTCACTCTGGGCTCCAACCCATCAGTGGATTTGGAGTCAGACAATACCTGGGTTCACATCCTGGCTCTGCCACTTGGTAACCATGTGACTTTGGGCAAATTCCCTCACCTCTGGGGCCTCAGTCTCCTCCTCTGTGCATTGGCGTGAAGCTGTTGCTCTCACAGGGTGTCTGAGGATAGAGATGGACACTGTGGAAACCCTTGGTAGGGATTCAATGTGCCTTGTAAGCATAGGGGATCTTTTTGTCCTAGGTTTTTTTCTCTGGAACTAGGTTTTGCTGCATCCATTCTTGACATGCCAGGGCACCGCCATCGCTGGGAACAAGCTCCAGCTAGCCTGTTGGGGGATGAGATGCACGTGGAAGGAGGGTCAGTTCATCCCATCCTGACTCTTCTGGACCAGCCTGCACCAGTGAGCCTGCAGCAGGCCTGAGACATGTGAGTAAGGCCAGCCAAGGCAGGCCAAGATGGGCAGACCCACACAACTGACCCCAGGACTTGTGAGTGGCAATGAATGGTTGTTTCCAACCACTACATTTTGGGAGATGCTTGTTCCACAGCAGTAGCTCACTGATGCAACCAAGTAGTAGCACAGTGCTGGGCCTGTGAGCAAAGGGTGGTCCAGATTGAGAGGGACGTGCAGCATTTGTAGGTGAGACACACAACAGAGTCAACTGCTTATGATCAGGGTAGGTGTGCTGCGGGGTGCCTGGGGTCATTCTGCCACCATGAGAGAAGCCAGCCTGAGGACAGAGCTGACTCTCCAAGGAGGAAGGACCAGAGGATGGGGAGGACCGCCCTTTTCCACTTGATCCCTCCATTGTCCTTGCACCTGGCGGAGATGCTGGTGCTCAGAGGTGGGACAGCCACCCTACAGATGTGAAGAAAGGAGCATGCTTAGGAGGAGCGCCAGCTCAGTGCAACCGACGACCCGATACTGGAAGCTTCTGTTTAAGGATAAAAATAAGCCCTTCCTGCGTCAGACACAGCGGCCAGGCTTTCTGTTCCCTGCTGCAAATCACTCCTGCCTCATGCACGGCAGCTGCTTGGTTCATGCATCTCCCTGATTTCTGAAAGGCCACCATTTCACCTCCAGGCCGGAGGTGGGAGTCAAGTTTATTCCTGACTTGGGTAAAAACTTGTCTGGTGCTCAACTCGAATGCAGAACCATATTCTGGTTCAATTTTATTTTTGCTTAAGTTATGCTTTATGAAGAGTTCTTGGCATCTGGGTCTCTTACTGCACCCCGGCGCCTCCCCCATGGCCCTACCTACCCTGGCACTGCTTCAGATCCAGACGCTGTCTGCCTAAGACTCACAGGAAGTCCAAAAGGCAGCATGGGGGGTGACCCCTGAAAACGATCAGACTGCAGTTGGGAGTGTCATTAGGGACTTGAAAAGGATCAGGGACAAACAGCAGGAGGCTGGAGACGAACCCGTGAGCTGGCCCTTCCGTCTTGTGAGAGGAAGCAAAACCACATGGCTGTGAGCTGGAAATCAAAGCTAAGTCACCCTGGGATGCCCCTGGGTGCCCCCTCTCAGTTCTCCCAAGCCTGGCCACGTTAAGAGAACAACAAGAGCAAGCCTGGGCGAGAGAGTCCAGATCACCCTGAAGGGTGCTGGCTTTCTCTCAAGTCCTCTGGGAACCAGGGCAGGTCAGTGTCATCTGCAGAAAGCCACTTTCTCACATGTACACTGGGACAGCTGCTCCTCAGAATGGTGGTCATATGAGCAAGCTAATGCTGACGGTGTCGCTGCTTCTGCAGCCTGAAATACATCTCTGAGCGGGGACGGGCACAGAGCCAAGGGCACCGTGGAAGGCACAGTGTCATGGCTCCAGCCATCCACCACTGGACAAAACTCCCTGGGGCAGAGGAGGGCTCCTTGGCAAGTCACTGTGAGGGGCAGAGCTGCCACCTGTGAGTCGACACCACTGAACTCTGCTTGGAGCGTCTCTGGTCTCTCATAAGCTTTTTCCAATAAATCCTACTCTGTCCATTAAATCTCAGTAAATCCCATGCTGTCTCCGAGCACTTCCTGTGGCCTGTCTGCAGCCTGCCCCACCGCCTGGCTCAAACAGGCTGTGCTGGGACAGCACTTATCCTGCATCTTGTCACCGTGGAGATGAGTTCCTCCGTCTATTTGCTAAGGACAAGAACCTTCAAGGAACGTTGAAGGATTTGTTGTCAGAGTCCCAAGGGCTTTGACATCAGAGTGTCTGTAATCAGAAAACACATTCGTTGGCAAGTTTGTCATAGAAAAACACGCTTGCTCAGTTTGAGGGTAAAACCGTATTTGCGGAGGAGGTTGGTTCCACCCACCGCACCTGAGGATAATTAACTCGCTTGACCTCCATATTCAGATCTATTCTACTCAACCTGCAAAAAAGTGGTTTCTACTTACCAGTAAAATTAGGAACGCAGCTAAAAGCACTTTTCTCCAGATAAGCAATTGTATTGCAAATAAGAATAAAATGGTTTAAAATAAACATAGAATAACAATTTGTTTCAACGCAAATTGCCCAAAAAGAAGAGGGACAGACCACTTTTAAGTCTAGCTACTGTGGCCACCGGATATCTGGAAGCAGGTCTCAGGGACATGCTGAGAAGAAGGATTCAAAACCATCAGCCCAGAAGCTATCCCTCCCACCCTGAAGCCAGGGAGACGGTGCCTTGTGGGGGCTTTGAACTGTGTCAACTTGGTTCAGCTGGAAAGATGTTCCCAGCGTTCCTGCTCCCAAGTGGTTCTGGGCTAGCTACAGGAGTGGAGGCCCAGGCCTGTTCCTCCTGCGCCCGGGAGCTTGCACTTGGCATTGGCCAAGTTCCCCCAGCTCATAATGACCACTACTGACCTGCTGCCCCCATCACCAGTGTGGGGTGGTGGGTCCCCGCAGTCTGACCACACATGGTCACTAGCTTCTAGCTTTCTGGTTCTGGAATCAGAGGCACTCTCAAGCTCATTTCCTGCATTGATGGAACTTGTGGATCATATATCCATTTACCTATTTAACAAAAATCGTGGCATCCATTCATGAGGTGCAGACACAGAGGGAAGATGAGCTTAATGGCCGTGCCCTGGAGCTGCTGTAATCTAGGAGGGCATTCAGCATGGACAGCCACCCCAGCAAGCAAACACTAGTAACCATCCGCCTAAAGGTTACACATCGGAACCCCGGGCTGGTGTGGCCTGCTGGACAGCGCCCTCCAAGCGGGCCAGGTCCTGGTCCCTGGAACTTATGCATGTTGCCCTTTGGGGCAAAATGCCCCTTGCAGATGTGACGGAGTTATAGATCTTGACCTGGGGATCTGGTCCTGTATCCAGGCAGGTCCTCCAAGTAACAGCAAGTGTCATGGAGGGAGACACAAGGAGCAGGAGCACTACTGAATTTGAAAAGGAGGGAGAGCGGGGTGGAAGGAACATGCAGATTGGAAATGCGCACAGTGGCTCTCCCTGGCTGGGATCGGCGGCTGTTATTTTGTTCGTGCTTTTCCATGGAGGGTCTCAGGAGGATTCTGAGCAGTGCCCCAACAGCTACCCAATGAGCCAGCTGCAGGCAGACAGACATTCTGAAATGGCAGCAGATAAGGTCCCTGATGCCCATGGGACCTTCAGGGTAGGCCCATGGAGCAGAGCAGCTGGAGAGCGATGGAGATTGGGGGAGGCCAAAAGCCGACAAGGATCTGCCCCTGGTTTTCCATCCCGCCTTCCTGGGTCTGCCATAGCTTCCCCTTCCCATTCCCTGGGGTCTCCCAGCCGCACATCCAGGCAAGCTGCAGGCTGGCTCCAGCAGTGCCAGTCATGCTCCTTATCCAGCTCTGTAATGCTGCACTGCTGCTGGGGGTGGCCAGCCCCTCCCAGTCCCCAGGTCAGGCTGAGACTCTCCATGCCACAGCCCCACAGAGCAGAAGGTGACTCTTGCTTTCCAAAAGAGATGCTCCTTGTCCTCTGTTTAACTTAATGTGTCTCTTTTTTCTTTCTTTCTTTACTTTTTTTTTT
>JAJEJO010000231.1:485974-522128 GCA_020662805.1 Glaucomys volans
CCCTCAATCACTGAGCCACATCCCCAGCCCTATTTTGTATTTTATTTAGAGACAGGGTCTCACTGAGTTGCTTAGCGCCTCACTGTTGCTGAGGCTGGCTTTGAACTCGCTATCCTCCTGCCTCAGCCTCCTGAGCTGCTGAGATGACAGACATACCATCTTGCCTGGCTTTCATGTCACTTAGATAAGAAAACCAGGACCAGAGAAAGAGAGGGCAGCACAAGTGGGTAAGGCTATGTCCACCTGGTGCCAATGTGTACAACAGGCAGCTCCTGGTGCCCAGAGGAGCCTCTGGCCAACTGGCTGAGTGGCAGTCAAGATAGACCCTTGGAGACCAGGAGTCCAGGCCTCATCTGACAGCGAGGAGCAGATCTGCTGGCCAGAGGCAGCAGGATCAGCATGTGGAAGAGCTGGAGCCTGGGAAAAGGGCCTGCCCTGGGCTCTGCAGGGATGGGGGCTGCACTGAGAAAGGCCCTCCAATCTAGCAGGGTTGAGGCTGCAGGCCCAGGGCAGGGGAACTGTCTTTTGGCACTAAAAATTAATAACGTGGAAAGCTGAGAAAGAAGAAGGCTGTGAGCCTGCCCGACAGGCAGCTTGGGCAGACGGGCCATGTTCTATTTTTATCAGGAAGTGCCACGTCCTATTACACCACGCCAGAGGAGACGCTCATCCGAACACTGCGAGGAAGTCTGCTGGGGTGACTCTGGAAGGAAAGGACCAAGTCACAGGGTGTGTGTGTGCATGTGTGCATGTGTGTGCACGTGTGCCCATGTGCATGTGTGAGCATCCAGGGGGCCGTTCAGGAAAGCCATGCCCAAGCATTCTAATGCTGCAGCCTGGCCGGGTGGGAGGCACATACCCGCCTGTCACTGCTCCCAGGCTTCACTCCCGGGCCTCTGCATCTCCACTCCAGACTCAGGAGCACCCCAGTGGAACTCACTTTGCTCCTGTCCTGAGCCTGCCCTCTGGCTCTGGGCACCACTCAGTCCCTCCAAGCCAGCTCTCTCTTGCCTGCATCCAACTTGGGGCCAAATCCTCTCGCCCCTCTCCTCACCTCTCCCTTTTCACCTACCATCAAATAAGTGGCATGCACCACCACCCACTGCCCCTCCTCGTCCCCAGATCCCCTTCTCAGTGGCTCACTGGGGAAACTTGAGCACCGTCCCTCCCTACTTCTCCCCTCACACGCCCATGTGAGCAGCCTGCCTCTCAGCTCTGCCCCCCAAAATGGAGAGGCCTCTGGAGAGAGCAGCAGGAGATCTACCCACATCTATCTCCCCTCTGCCCCTAAACCACAGAAAGGATAGTAAGGGGAGAAACGAAGAGCTGCCAGCATGCCAAGACCAGAAGAGGCACATAAGAAGCGGCAGGCAGAGGATCAAAGGACCCAGCACATTTGGGAACAGCATTGCAAGAGCCAAGGAAGAGCAAGGTGGAGTATGCAGAGATGACAGGGCACCTGGAGCAGAGATTCCTGAAGATATTCCAGGTCTGGGAGCATCAGGCACTTTCCCTATCTGCTGAAGCAGAGCACACCTATCTCACTGAGCATGCCCAGGCCTGAGAACACCAGGCGAAGGAAGGGAGGGTTCCCAGCTGAAAATGGGAGAGGGGTGCTGGACACCTTGCACTATGGGTACCCTTGCCCTCTTCCCTGCAGGAAGGCCCCACCCCCAACAATCACATACCCACAGTGAAAATGAAAAGATTAATCAGGTGAAACTATGTGCCAGAGAAAAGATGGCTGTTCATTGATATCTGGGGTCCCCAGTGAGAAGTTCAGCTTACCACCTGTATTGATCAGGGTTCTCCAGAGAAGCAGAATCAATAGGATAGATAGTCGATATATAGAGATAAGAGATTTATTGCAGGGACTGGCTCCTACAGCTGGAGACCAAGAAGTTCCATTATCTTCTGTGCGTACCTGGCATCAAAGAGAATCAGTGGTGCAAGTTCAAGGACAGGAGGAGACCAGTGTTCCCACTCAACTGGGAACTTGACCCTGCTCAATTCTGCCTTGCTCCATCTCTTGTTCTAGTCAGATCTATGAGGGATTATATCAGGTCTGCTCACGCTGGGGAGGGCAGCCTGCCTTACTCAGGCCACTATCAAATGCTAATCTCATTCAGAAGCATAGAAACACCCAGAGATCATGTTTAATCAAACAACTGGATACCTCATGGACCGTAGAAATCAATACACAAAATTAACAGTCACACCATCCAGTCACGTGCCAACAAAACTGGCCAGGTGACAATCCCCACCCATGCACAGCCTACTTTTAAAGAGAAACAGGGGGATCAGGAAAAACTGAGGGAAAACTCCTACTGGAAATAAGAAAACCCTGAGCAAGCCTAGAAAAAGAACCTGGAAAAAATTAAAACAAGGAGTAAAATCAAACTTTAAAACTTAGGAAAAAGTATTCTGAGAAAGAAAACAGGAGAGACCACACATGAAACAAGAATAGGATGCTATAAAAAGGGAACAAGAAAGAACTCTTAGATTGAAAACAATCATCAGAATGAACAATTGCACAACCCAGAGTTGAGGAAATTAGAATAAAAAGATGAAAAGACAGAAAATAAGAAGAAACAGGTAAGAGGATCCAGTCAGTCTGGAATCTCATTCAAATGTGTTCTCTGAAAAAAACAGATGCAGTGGGCAAGGCTTACCTCCAGAGGGCACCATTCACAGAGAATACGTCTTGAACATGGGTGCCCTGGTGTGAGATGCTACAGAAGCCTGATGTCTGATAAGGAGAAAGAAATCAGGCAAATCAATACCAAAGACATTTCCCCAGAGCCAAAAGACATGTGTGTGCAAGTTGAAAGACCCACTCAATGTCCAGCCCAGTGGTTAAGGAGACTTGTGCCAGAGCACTGCACTACGAAATTAAAGAACATCAGAAATGAAGAGAACTATACAATAGTAATAATCACAAGGATTTAGTCATGTTTATTAAATTCCAGGGACTGTTAGAGAAATTTGCATGTCATTTCCTGTGAGCAAATACTGGTCACATTAAGAAAAACATTGAAATTTAAAATGCCACCAAAATTCTCAGTATCAATACTGTGTACTAGAAGGTCAGAGATAAAACCTTCAAAGTTCTCAGGGGAAAGATTTTCTGTCCTAGGGCCCAATATCCAGTTACACTAGTAACCAAAGATGAGGGCAAAATAAAGACATTTTCTTTATTCTTATTTATTTAAGCAAAGACTCAGAAAAAAGTGTGCTCTCTGTTCACCCTTTCTTAGGAAGCTACTAGAAAATGTACTTCCTCAAAATAAGGGAATAAGAAGGAGAAAATGTGTCATAAAAGATCATTTTCAAAGACAGGTAAAGTCATGACCCTGTAGCTATAGAAATGAATATGGTTTAAACATTGTATTTGGCTCATGAATGAGAAAATGCAGACGCATCCTGGCCTGTTCAAGGGAGAATCCGATGAACAGACATATTTATTGATCAGGAATATAAAAATGGACGTGTAAAGTGGAAGCCAATCAAATTTGGGGGAGGTTGTGTCTGCAGAGAACACAAGCATTTTCATGACCAAGCCAGCAGACAGCCTTTCTGCCAGGGACGTGGGATGGGACAGGGGAGAGCACCTGCCCACTACCACTTTTGTGCCCATGTGGCTCACCAGCCAAGCTTCAGCCTGCATGGGACCAGGATCCATCCATACAGGTGTAGGCAGAGAGAGGATGGCTGCCATCCTGGGATCTGTGCCAAGCTCAAGGCCACCTCCCCAGGGAGCACTCCTCACTCATCCTCTGCACAGTAGGATTCTGCACCTGATCCCTCCATCCACCCCACTCCAGGACCACAGGCCCTGATTGTGCAGCAAGAATCCCTTCATAAGCACCCACCAAACTTCACCTGGTCAGACACTGGGGACCAATCAGATGTGGCCCTGCCCAGCCACAGGTTGTAGCGTGAGAACAAGCTCAGTGGTCTCCAGACAGAGCGCCTGCACCTGTCAGTCCTCACCCTCCCTCTGTCTTGGGCTCCCATCCTCCGCAGCTGCAACCATACTCTGGCCTGCCCAGTGTTCCTCTGTCTCTAGATTTTCTCCTCGAATCCACTCTCCTGCTGCCTCAAGAGCAGCTGCCCAGTCCTGACTTAACTTTACCTTGTCCCCAAAGCTCCTGCATGGATGCCCATTGTTTGGGAATAAAACGAAACTTCTTTTGGTGTCCAAGGGACTACAGGACCTTCATGCCCCCACCAGACATGTCGATCCAGACGTAGCACCTGGCAGTTCCCCAGGGGCCCTGCCTGTCACACCTCACACCTCTACAGGTGCTTCATTTCCCACCTCCCCTTGCAAGCTGCCTTCATCAGATGAGCTTCCACCTGTCTCACATCTTCCAGGAAGTCTTCTGCATTAGGCAAGCAGCTATGAACAGGTGGGAAGAGGGACAACAAGGGAGAAAACTGACAGAGATGATATGATGTCAAATGTGTACATGAGAGAAAAAGTCCATAGGTCACAGGACCAGCAAGGACAGGAAGCCTCAATAGAATAGTCAAGCATTTGGTGGCATATAACCCACAAAAAAAATGGGAGCCGACTGGTGGAACTACCACTGAGCAGAAGTAAGTTTAGCACCTTAAAGGAAACGTTATTTCAAAACCACGTCAAAACCCTCTTCTGTGACCTGGTCATCACCACCCTCACAAAGACAATCTGCGGAACACCATACACACTAAATGACAAACAAAGGGGATAAATAGCTTGTCAATCAAAAGGGAGTTAGGGAAACCAAAACAAGAAAGAAATTCAGACCCCATGAAACCGAGATTCTATAGGAGCCACGCTGCACTTTTGGGGGACGATCGATCCACACAGCGCCTGTGCTGTGTGCTCCTCTGCTTGAAACCCCTGCAGGAACACAAGGACCGCCCTCTGCGGACCCCATGGCCACTTGGGCTTCTCAGAACCTCCCCCTCCAATGCTCTCTCCCACCCCTACAAACCAGCCTGTGCCTTCCTCTGGTTTCCCACAGCAAAGTGGCCACGCCCTCTGCAATACGTCATTGGAAATACTCTGCTGTCCTCCCCACTGGACTGTGGTGGCCTTGGGAACAGAGATGGTGCCTTCTATTTCTGAATCATCAGAAATTGGCCTGGAACTCCACACAAGGATCTGCAGAATACTTACTAAGGGACAGATGGAATGATTGAATGTCTCCAGATGTCATCCGGGACCACCTGCACTTGCGATGCCTACTTCATCTTCACTTTTTATACCCAGCTCATGACACTGACCAGGATGCCTTAAGCTCAGGAAGTCAGTGTTTCCCCACCAACCAAATGGTGAAGCTACAACCTCCAAGCTGACTGCACTCAGAGATGGCACTGTCGTGGAGGTAACTACAGATTAGTGTCCTCACAAGAAGAGGAGAGATGAGGACGTTCACTCCTCTCTCACCCCCTGTACAGGCAGAGGAGAGGCCATGTGAAGACACGGCGAGAAGCATTGTCTGCCAGAGAGGAAGTGCCCTCACCAAGAGCCAAGCACTACTGCACCTGCATTTTGGACTTTTCATCCTGCAGAACTGAGGAAATCAATTCCTGCTCCTAAGCCACCCAGCCTGAGGTATTTCTCCCTGGAAGTCTGAGTAGGCTAATGCCCACTGGCACACCCTCCCAGCCCACCTGGGTTCAGCTCTGGAGCCACTCATGGCTGCCTTACTCTAGAACCTGCTGTTGAGCAGGGGCATCGTCCAGAGCCAGGTCAGTGCAGCAGCAACCCTGGGGTCATTACATGTTGTTTATGTAAAACTCTGTTCTACAGATCAGTACCAAAGCCTGATGCTGCTCTGGGTGGTTAGTAAATTGCACAGTCCTGGTTGACATCGATCTTTTTGCTCCTTGCAGCTGAGATCCTCCTTGCTTTCCTTTTCTGGACAGGTCCACCATGATGCTTTGCACCAGCCCTAAGTGCATTGGCCATGCTACATACTAGATATTTCCTTCCCGGACCTTGGATGTGGAAACCTAAGGTCAAGGAGCCCATTTATATTTTTTAACAAAAAGGTCATGCTCACCACCCTTCTCTTCACCTGGATTGTTCCTACAGGTTGGCACCCAGTAGGAGTTTCCTGGGTCTTGTTTGATGGGTCAGATGGGATGTCACTGTGTTTGAAGTCTCTGGGCGGCACCTACCGAGAAAACCACCAGGGGGCGCTGGAGATTCCGCTGTGAAGTGGAGCGAGTACTGCGAACCGGGTCCTATTTCTTGATCCTGTAGTTCCATCTCTGGGAACCTGTCCTGAGGAAATTACCCACTCAGCGGAGCATTACATACTGCATATTAGGTACCTCTTACAGCAAGATTTAAGTAGTATGTAGAAAGCATGTGACATGCACTTAAAAGGTGGACTTGAAGCCACATGATCATGCGACGTGTAACCACGTCCACATAAACAACGTGTAAATGGAATAGGAAAAATACTGTTGAAAGAAATACAGCAAAATGCCAGTAGCAACTGTCACCCAGCAGTTGAACTATTACTTTTCATTCCTTCTAATAGATTTCCATTTTATTTAATGACATTTAATATTTTAATATTTTAAATTATTTTTAGAAGTTTATAGTCTGGGTTTAAAATGGAAACCGGTGACAGGTACAATGGATTCCCTCCTAACTTCCCTCTAAAATGTCTCTGGGGACACCAAAAGTTAGAACTCAAAATACCAACCCAGACTAAAGCTGACAGATGGCCCCTGCCAGAAGCTGGTATCACCTCCGATTCTAAGACAAGAGGGGCCACTCTGAGCACGACCTGCCCAGGTTCTGCTCCCTGATCAGAGGAAGGAGCAGAGTGCCTTGTCCCTCCATAGCTGGCCTGGAGGACCGGTCTTGGATCTGTCTTCCCAACAGAAAAATCAGCCACTCTTCCCTCCTGACCAAGGAGCCCCCTCCAGGGAAATCAGGGGTGTGCTCCTCCGGCCCTTCTCTCTCCCTTCTGACATGATTCTGCAGCTGCTCAGATGCAGCAACTCCCCAAACAGTGGGAGAAGCAGGTGACCCTGTGGCCACCCAGCCAACATCCCGGAAGTGGAGACAGAATCAAGAAGCCCAGGTGACAGGTGCTGCCCAAGTACTCCTCCCTCTGAACAGAACATCAGAGGGCAGGGGCAGAGGGAGGGGCTGCCCCTGAGTAGCCCACAGTCACTCAGGAGGAGGGCTTCTAACACTGGGCTGTCCCCCAGACGGGCCATTCCAGGCCATCCAAGAAGGGCATCACAGACCTTCCCGTCTGAGAACAAATGAAGAGTAGGATTTTTTGAAGGTCTTAATAAAAGGCGCAGCAGAAAGTGGGGAAAGGGAAGCATCTCCTGAAGCCTTGGAGAGAGAAGATTCCTGTGAGCATCCTCCTCCTCTGGAGGAGCCAGAAGAAGATGGCAAGAATCGCATTCTCAGGGGAAGAACTGGCTGAAATGAGGACAGATAAAGACGAAAAGAAGAATGGCGGCTTCAGAAAGGCGTGGGCTTAGCGCTCCCACGCAGGACTGCTCACAGCCCAGGGGCAGATCAGGACGTGGGGCTGGGAAACAAGCGCTGAAGCCTGAAGGTTTCCATCATCTCCAGATCCCTGGGGACCAAGGAGCTGCAGCTTCTTGTGAGGAATTCCATGAGGGTTTCCTCCAGCTCCCTCAGACAGGAATCGAGACTGCAAAATCAAAGAAAGGAGAAAAAGCGCACGGTTTTCTTTCGCCTGACACAGACCCCCAGGCAGGGGCCGTTTAAGGGAAAGGGTTGAGCTTCACTGCCCATCTCCTTCCAATCGCAGGGAGACTCCTCCTCCCGGAGGAGAGTGAGAGGCAGGCGGGTCCTGCCAGAACCACCCACAAGGCACGGGCGGAATTGCCTGCAGGTGCAGAAGCGGGTGGGCCTCTGGAAGGTAGACACAGTGGTCCCCGGCCGCCTTCAGAAGGCCCCTCGCCCAGGACAGCCTGTCCATCTTTTGCAAGTCCACCACCATCCAGTCATGGCAGTTTGGATTTACCCCAAATGGTAAAAGAGTCAAAATAACACATTTGTTAAACTAACTCCAAAATTCTACTCCTATTTTTTAATTAGAGATAAGGGTAGGTTTGATACAGCTGGAAGAAATAATGCAGAGAAACCCGAATCCCTGTCACTCTGCTTTCCCTGAAGATATGACTATAGTTTGGCATCACTGCCAGGGAGGTCCTAGTAGAGGACCCCGTCGATGTCATTAGGACACGCAGTTCTCACACGGGTGTCTCTGTGTGCGCCTGGTTCTGGGCACGTTAATCACCTGCATAGATGTGTGTGGTCACTGCCACCGTCAGGGTGCAGAGCAGCCTCATCAGAGAGGCTCCTGTAGGCCCTGGGATAGCCAGAGTCTTCTCCCAACCTCGACATAACCCACTGAGCCCTGATCTAGTCCCATTTCTAAAATTCCGATTGTTCGGAGATTGCCAACGAAGCGGAATCACACAGTACGTCATCTTCACAGGTTGGCTTTTTCCACTCAGCATAATGCTGTGGAGATTTATCCAGTTGCACTATCTATTAATAGCTCACTCTTTTTTGATAAATACTATTCCACTCTAGGGATTCCCACAGTCTAGCCACTCACCTGCTACAGGGAAACTGAGTAACAGCTTCTGATTGTTACCAACACGTGTGAACACGCATGAGCTGTGAACGCTTGCAGTCGGCTTTTGTGCAGACCTTAAGCTTGCACGTCTGGGCTGTGTGCTAATGGATATTTTGTTTTATAAGAAACTGCCCATCTGTTTTTCAAAGCCCTGTGCCATTTGGCATTCCCCCCACTGGTGTGGGAGTGAGGCGGTCCCTCCACACCCGGGCAGCACCGGGGGGTCATTTCATGCACTCTGATAGGTGCGGAGCGGTTCCTCACTGGGGATTTAATTTGCATTTCTTCAGCGGCCCGCGCTGCTGAGCGCCTTCGCCGATGCTCATTCACCATCTGTGTGCCCTCTTTACTGAAATGTCAGCTCCTATCTTTTGACGATTTCCTAACTAGATAGTTTGGTTTTCTACTGCTGGGTTTTGAGCATCCTCTGCTTGTTCTAGATACCACCAGGACGGGGCCTATGGGGGAATTCTGGGGGTAGCATTGCCCAGCCATGACATCCCTTTACATTGGGGTTTGGTGATCAAAATTTCTAGATCAGGGATCCAAAGGAAAAGAAAAGAATGAAAACGGAGTTTCTTTGGCTTGGAAAGTGGTGGTGGCCTACAGTGCCTTAGGCCCCAGGCTGCTGGCCTCTGAGGAGCTGCGCTGGGCCTGCTGAGGAGGCACCCACAGAGCTGAGGAGGGGATGCGGGCCACACCCCGACACCACCCACCACGGGGCTCAGGGCCAACCCCGCTGCCCACCTCGACTACCGCGGCTTTGACGGGTGCCGGGCTCAGGCCACCACACCAGCCCATGCAGAGCGATTTATGGGTCTCAGCCCCAGGGCTTGGTTTGGCCGGTGGAATCAGAAATCCAGCTCCAAGGCCACTGCCACGTGCCATCCTCCCACTTCCCGTTAAACACACTTCCTGAGCTATTGATCTTAAAACTGGAAAACTGGCTGCTTCCAAATGAGGCTCGGTGAGCTGACTGCCGAGGCGAGCGCTCCGGCCGATCCAACCACTGTGGCCCCTGAGTGAGCCCCACCATCCGGGAACCCTGGACCCCTGCAGCAGCGAGGGCGGGGCAATAAGCAAAGGCCAGGAATGTGAAAAGCCACAGTAGGTGATCAATGAGCGCTGGACAGCAGACAGCCGGCGGACTCCAGGAGTGAAGGGAGCCACACTCCTGGGAGAAGCCCCACTGCCCGTCTCCCTGGAGGCCTCCTGGTCCATTTTTAACCTCCCAGAGCGAACCCTCCACCAAGCATGCTTGGAAACTGGGTTTTTCTAGTCCTCATTTGATGCCCTTTAACTTAGCCCACAAAAGGGAGGTAAGAAAACAGAAGGCCAGTTGATTAATTTACTAACACAACACAAAACGTCACAGTTAGGAGGACCAGAGCAGCCCAAGTCTACACCATCACTGCCTTCTCCCCTGTATGGAGCTGGGCATAGCTTAGGGAAGGATGCAGAGCCCAAGGACCAGGGTTTGGACCCAGGCCTCTGACACTAGACCATGCTCTAACCACTCCACCATGCTGCCTGAAGCAAGTTTGATCAGAAATTAGCTCAGGGCCTGTGCACCCAATGCCACCCTGTGTCTGTTTCTTGATTTTTCAGGGAGACCTGTCACCCAGTCAGTCTTGGATGAGTCTCAAAGCTCCACTCAAATTGGAAGCTTCACCAAGATGGCTCCTGAGAGGCACAACTTCATCTCCCCAGCACTCTGAGCTGCCATTTCAGAGGCTTGGTCCCAGATGGCCACCCCAGCCCACCATGCAGGATCTGCTTCTATTGGCAGGCAACAAAACAACAAAATCGTCATGAACACAAAGGAAAATACATTTGTTCATAGCTGGAAGTGCAAGGGAGGTGCAGCTTCAGGCCCAGTTGGATCCAGGCTCAGTTCATGCAGCTAGGACTGAGTCCCTCCTTGCTCACCTGTGCCTCCAGCTTCCCCAGTGACCAAACACACCTGGGATTGGGGGCCTCTGGCTCTGCACCAGAACTGGGTCATGTGCTCATCCCTGAGCCAATCCCTGTCATCAGACAGGGAAACTCAGGCTCTGGTCAGACCAGAATCACATGCACCAGGAAGCAAAGAAGACGTCACCCCACCAGAAACAAGTTGTGGGGTCTTTCAAAAGAAATGGGGTCTGTTACCTGCAGGGGAAGGAGCAGATGCTGAGCGGCTCTGCTGGTGCCCACCCCTGAAGCCACCCATCCACCCCACCCTGCCCTCCCCCACACTCCTGCTCATGCCCCACACCCAGACCTGCCTGCCCTGGTTCCCACAGCCACACGCCCCTCCTTGCACTGTGAAGACATTCACTGCACATGAAGCTCACTTGGCACCAAGCACAGGCTGCCGGTCAAGGTCATTGACTCTTGGGGTGCCCTGAAGGGCTGCAGTATGTGAACCTGTTCTTCAAATGGTGAGACAGTAAGTATTTTAAGCTCTGTGGGCCACACGATCAGGAACAACTGCTCAACTCTGCCCTTAGCTAAAGCAACCACAGATGACATGCAAATGAATGAATGTGGCTGTGTTCCAATAAATCTTTATTTACAAAGGTTTAGCCCAAGGGCCGCAGTTCATCCACGCCTGCTTCAGGGCCTTACAATGCAGACCCCGCCTTATTGACTTTTGAATTCCCCATTCAAGGTGGCACAATGCTGAGTACACAGCGACCAGTAGTTAGCAGAGGTGATTGGTCAACATCGTGATTCTGTGATTTTAGTTTCCTTCTTTTTAAGAAGGAAAAAAACCAAAAACCTGTGAGGAGGAATCATACCCAAAGAGGAGAGCTTATGTGTTCCAGTCACACAAGAATAAAAAGCAGAATGCGCTGAGGATACCCTGCCTGGCTCTTCCAGAAGAAGCTGGGAATATCCGCAGCAGTTGCCAAGACACCTCTTTTCTGGGCACCCGAATCCTTGGCATGAGTGCTGCCGTCTGGACCTGTGCTGTGTGCGTGTGGAGGGACAAGGCCTGTGGCCTAACAGCAAGGACACAGTCTGAAGGACGTGCGCTAGATGATTTCACCATCGTGCAAAAAGCACAGTGTCCTTACACAGACCTCCAGGGAACAGGTTGGTCACCCCTCGTGGCCTCTGGATACAGTCAAGGGACACAGTAAATGGGATGCCAGGTGGCTGTTCTCCAGCCAACTTTTGATGTAAGCTGAGGGAGCACACTCTCAGAATGATTTTTAAAACACAGCATATCGCCGGGCATGGTGGCTCACACCTATAATCCAAGCGACTTGGGAGGCTGAGGCAGGAGGATCGCGAGTTCAAAGCCAGCCTCAGCAACTTAGTGAGGCCCTAAGCAACTCAGTGAGACCCTGTCTCTAAATAAAATACAAAATAGGGCTGGGGATGTGGCTCAGTGGCCGAGTGTCCCTGAGTTCAATCCCTGGTTCCAAAAAAAAAAAAAAATAACACAGCATATCAATACATAAACCATTTGCTGTCATTAAAAGTGTCATGTATGGTGCAAAATTGTGCTGTCCTTTTATGTGACTGGAACCAGGTGCGTTTGTTATGTCAGCCTCACCACAATCACATGAGGAGCACACTGTAAGTGTCATTGGGGGTGCTGACGTCACTAGGTGGCAGGACGTTTCCAACTCCACCAGTCTCACAGGACCACCTCCACACGGGCCGTCCACTGTTGACAGAGGCGTCATGCGGCATGCAACCTCGTGTGAGCGTGTGTGTGCGTGCATGCACGGGTGTAGACAGACACACTAAGGATAGGCACCGGCATTGCAAGAGCCAGCCCCTGATCTGGCCGACTCCCTGTGCCCTTGCAAGCACTGCCAAGGTCATCCCTCTGAGGTCATTTCTGCTGACTCTCTGGAAAGAGATGGCAGGAGCCCTGGCGGGCTGTGGTTCCACGCCGGGCATATTGGAGTCGGTTGTTCTGTCCCCAGGGCTGCATACTAGAGAAATCACTGGGGAAAAAAATAACCTAAATGTCTTTAGTGGGAGTATTGCTCCCTGCTTGTCTTAAAGAGACATTGTGGTCAGGTGTGGTGATGCACACCTGTAATTCAAGTGACTCAGGAGGCTGAGACAGGAAGATCTCAAGTTCAAAGTCAGCCTCAGCAACTTAGTGAGGCCCTAAGCAACTTAGTGAGACAGTCTCTAAATAAAAAATTAAAAGGGCTGAGAATATAGCTCAGGGGCTAAGCACGCCTGGGTTCAATCCCCAGTACCAAAAACAGAACCAGCGTGACTTTGAATTGGAAGCAGACGTGCAGAGCAGTGGAAAGACCATGGCTTGGGGGCTGGGGATCCCTTTTTCTGCTGGTGTCTGTAGATGGCAGGCCCTCTTGGGACTTCCCTGCCATGTCGAGCAGACATCCTTCCTCTCACGCCTCCTGGGCTTCGCGATGGCATTGGCTCTGCCACTTACTAACTGTGGGATCCTGAAATAGGGGTGCTGCAGTGCTGGGTCTCAGCCACGCACCTGAGTGTGGGGAGTAAAATCGACTCCCCAGGACAGTTGTGAGGCTGGAAGACAAGCGTGTAATGTTCCAGGACAACTTTGCTCTCAGGAATGGAGTTTTAGCAATGCCATTGGTTATCAGCCATTGTTAAAAATGCTTCATGCTTCGGCCTTGTCCATGTGCTCTCATTCTTGGAGGGCCCTGCAATCTGTCCACACTCCACGGCCCACCTGCTCCCTGTCCAGGGAACAGACATTTGTCCTTCCCCTCCCTTCATAAACACCAACTCTCACGTCACCTCCATGAGTCTTCAGACTCATGATGGCATGGGGGCCTTGTCATCCTCTGAGAAGCCATGTGGCAAGACGGAGGAAAGAACACAAGCTCCAGCACTTGATGGTGCGTTAGCCAGAGTTCTGGGAACAGGGACAGCCACGGTGGGGTGCACTGAGCAAGGATGGAGGCATAGCTCACCTGAGTCTAGAGGCCTGGCAACTGGGGAAGGCTGGGGTGAGTCTGGGAGGTTGAGGGTCCAAGAACTCAGAGCTCCAGTGTCTAAGGGCAGAAGGCAACGTTCCAACTCAAGAGAGAAAATGTGCTGTTTGTCTGTCTTTCTGTTCTATCTGGGTCCTGAACAGATTGGATGGCACCTGCCCACACTGGGGAGGAGATGTCTACTCAGTCTACCAATTCCAATGCCAGTCTCTTCTAGAGACACCCTCACAGACACGCCCAGAAGTCATATTTGACCAGCTATCTGGGCACCCGTTAGCCCAGTCAGGTTGACACATAAAATAAACCATCACAACCTGGGTCCAGGTTCCTGCTCTGAACCTTGCTAGCTGGATACTTCGGACAGGTCTTGCCCTCTCTGCACCTGAGTTTCCTCATCTGCACAATGCGCTTGATGTCTGACTCCCCAGGGTCCTTGTGTGGAGTTGATGCATCCACATGACAGTGCAGGGGACACCAAAGATCTCCAAAAATAAAGATTCGTATTCAATGAGTTTTGTCAGCCCACAAAGATACCTATTACACTTGCAATATGAATCTGACTTTCACAGATAACATGATATTTGTCTTAGGTAATAATTTTTTCCTCTCTGAGAAGCCACCCAATAGCACAGAAAATGAATTCCCCTTTCCATCTTCCATGTGGCTTGTGTGTCTCTTTTTACCTTCATGTGTCCTTGTCACATCCGCCTCTCCTGGCTGTGCTTCCATCAGCTCCATCAGGGCAGGAGGAGCAGGCAGGAATCAGGCCTGATCTGGGTTGCCTAGACCAGCCCGCCCATGCTCATTGAAGTCTATTTCTTTTTAAATTTCAAATGCAAAAGCTAAGAGCAAAGTCTTTTGATCTGAATAAGAGTGGTCATCTCATTAAAGACTCACAAGCCACAAGGAAAACACACCAATGCTCATGCTCCCCTGGTGCTGCCTGGACCCAAGAGGTAGCAACTGGTCACAGGCGTCACCACATAAGCAGGGAGCACACAGAGAAAGCACAGTGCCACCGGCGGCCTGCGGGTGCCCAGGGAAGCAGATCCTGTCTGGTTAGGGGAGCAACCACGTGACTGTCCATTGATCAGCACATTCAATGACCCCAAAATATTTACTTAGCACCCACTGTATACAGGGCTGTATTCTACGTGCTGGTGAGACCGCAGGGGGAGGAGAACAAGTCAATACTGAAAGCACAACATGTTCCAGAGCTTTCCAGGGAGCCAGCTGTGGACTGCCCGTCTGTGGCACTGGCTCCCCTCAAGAGGTCCCCTGGGTGGCGCTTGCCCAGTGCGAAGTGAGCTCTGTCACTTCAGAGGCCACTAGAGCCTGCTCCCACTACCACCTTGACCTAAAGGTGCAAGTCCCCGCTCCACCCTTTGTGCCACAGGCCTCCTCCCACCTCCCTGGAGAGCAGAAGACCACAGGGGTCCAGGCCCCCCAAGTGGATTTCTAGGGGAGTCAGGGGTTCATTTCCTTTGCCATCAGGCAGGACAACTGAGCGTGATGGGCCTCCACCGAGAGCGGGAACGCAGCAGAGCACTGCATCCTAAAGATGAGGAAACCAAGCACGCCACAGAGCCCTGAGTGCCAGGGGTGCAGAGGGGCCCTTGGGGAGAAGGACCCTGTGATTGTTAGATCTGAAATGTCACCTCACAAAACTCAAGTGCGGAAAGTATGAGGCGAGGTCTAGAGGTGTGGCTGTTAGGTAGGATTGGCTCACTCTGAGGGCTGGCTGATCAGTGGATGGACCCATTTAATGGATTATCATTTGAATGGATTATTGGGTGGTGATTGGAGGCAGGTGGGACATGGCGGAGGAAGTAGGTCACTGGGGGCATGGCCTTGGGGACTCTATCTGTCCCCGACCCCTTCCCCTCTCTCTGTTTCCTGGCTGCCAGGAGATGACCACTTTCCGTCACCTCTTCCTGCCGCCATGGTGTCTGCACTGGACGGGCTGAATGTGGGCTGAGACTTATGAACCCGCAAACCAAGATGAACGTTTCCTCCTCTCGATCGTTCTTCTCAGCTATTCTAACTGACACAGACCCTAAGTTCAGGGAACCTCACCAGGACGCCAAGTAGAAGGCACGGACGCTCGGCTCTGTGGGGTGTGCGGCCTATCTGCGGTGGTGCCAGGAGCTTCACCTACCCACAAAAGCACCTCTTACACGCACAAGACGAATTTCGTATTTCAAAAATAATAGAGTATTTCTTAAATCAGCATTTTTCTCTCTCTAAGAAGCCTTCCAGTGTACAGAAAAAATAAAGCTTTTCCCAGAGAACGTGGTTTATAAGGACACTTCAAAAAAGCCCAAGAAATGAAAAAGGTCTCAAAAACGGCCGCCACCATTGCCGACCAGGTGGCTCAGGGGAGGTGTGTTCTGCGGCCCCGTCTGTCACCAGGTCACAGAGATAACCGTGCAGTGACTGGCAGCGGTCAGCAGCCTCCTGCCCGCCACGCCTGCCCTCTGCATCTCCCGCTGACAACGGAAGGGCAACATTTGGCTTTTGAGAAGTTTCAGTGGTGTTCCCGGGAGACTAACCCCGTGCCAGCCCAGAAAATGGATTAAAAGGCTTCAGACACTTCTCTCCCTTTCTGCACTCCCACGTCACAGCTTCCTGCACCTGACTGTCTTCCCAACTTTAGCCCTCAGTCTGGCTCCTCAGTAGTTGCTAGACTGTTCCAGAAGCCTGGTTTCAGTTGCACACAGCCCCCTGCCCCCTGCTCTCCCCATCCAGTTTCAGGCCAGCAAGTCTGAAGTGCCCATGCCCCAGGAGCCTCTTGCTTCTGGGAGGAGATTCCAGCTGTGTGACCATGGACAAGTCACCTACCCTCTCTGTGACCTTGAATGCCATGTTGGGGTGCCTGTTGGTCTGAAGGTCATGGGGATCCCCAGAAGGATATTAAGGGAGGTGATGATCCAATTTCATTTTTCAAAGTTAGTTAGTGTGTTTGTGGGGAAGAGCTCTTGCCCCGGAGTTCCACAGATCCTGGTCCTTTGTGGGGCCGCCCCTCCCCAGCTGGGGGAGCTTCCTGTGTCCCCAGCCTGGTGCTTATCTGCTCTAACATACAGGGGCATCGCCTTGGGGGATTCTTGTGTGTGCTGTATTTTTTTCCCAAAATTGTTTATTGGCGCATCATAGTTGTACATAATGGTGGGATTTATTGTTACACATTCCTTCATCCACACAATATAACAATATATTTTGGCCAATATCTTACCCCAGTATTTCCTCTTTCCTGCTCCCTCCCTGGTCCTTTTCCTTTGCTGATCTCCCTTTGGTTTTCAGGAGATCCCCCACCTGGGAGGTCTTGTGAAGATGCAGCTCTGATTCAGTAGGGCCAGGGATTCTGCAGTTCCCACATGCTCCTGGGTGATACATGCAACAAGACCGTCTCCCTGGGGGTACAGGTCACCCATGACCTCTGCCCTTCCCTGAGCCTTGGGTCCACTTTGAGCAGTGAAACTTTAGCGTCTCTGAGCCTCACTCTCCTCATCTGTCAAATGGCTTCAACAGAACCCAGCACGTGGGCTGTGTGGGTATTAATGAGACCCAACAGCATTGCAGCCAGGTTTCTGCAATCCCCCAGCACCCAGCTCCTCTCCCGCCAGCCGCCTGTCCCAGGCTGATTCACACAGGCAGGCTCACTCCACGGCCCATGCCTCGGTTGGTTCTGCTCCTCCCTCCCTGCTCCTGGGATGAGCTCAAGTGTGCTTGGCGCTGGGCTGCCTCTCCAGTGACCTAGAATTCTTTGGCTTCTCTCTCTTTCCTATTTAAATTCAAAACCTGAAGCACTCACTGGGGACTTCCAGTGCCATTAGGAGATTAAAATGTCACGGCACCTGTCTCTGCTGCTCCCAAGCCCACTCTTCTGATCAAGCGATGCTGGAGACCACCTGCTCCATGGGGGCCACATTTGCCTTTCAAGGGAGGGAGCCCCCCATGGGGACAGGCACCCACACAGGCCTTAGGATTGCAATGAGCCTGGGCCACTTGCCAGGGTCTGCAGGGGACCTCACAGAAACCCACAGAGGAAGGGGTGGGAGCCT
The DNA here is from genome assembly GCA_020662805.1 of Glaucomys volans. NCBI lineage: Eukaryota > Metazoa > Chordata > Mammalia > Rodentia > Sciuridae > Glaucomys > Glaucomys volans. The sequence continues at coordinate 503,618 of JAJEJO010000231.1, forward strand.
CTCGCCAGAAGTTTGAGGGCAGAGAGCTGTTGACCCTGCCTCTCTCCCTCCAGGGGGGGCAAGCCTTGACTTGCTGGGGCCTCTAATGCTCTCTGGCAGCCCTTCCAGCGCCGTCCTCCTGTGTTCTCCAGCCTGCCAGTGTGAGGATCCGGGGTCCTGACTGGGGCGTGGGGCTCTTCCACCCGTGCTGGACATGAAGCCATCTATCCATCCCTAATGTGTGCTAAGAGTGTCGCGTGTGCCTTCGGGAGACTTGTGCCAGAGGTCACGATCACCGTGGAGTGACTTCTGCTTTGGAAAACAACAAACGCTCCCGCCCCGTGCTTCCCTCCAGCTGCGGCCCCTTTGGTCCTTTTGATTTAGATCAGATCTCCTGGATGGAGTTCTTGGACACATATTTAAAAATATGTCTGCTGATTCTCTGACACTCCCCCGTGGAGAGGTGGGGTCTGTGTCCCTCTTTGACTGACAGGAGGGAACGGGCACTGGGCGTCTGCCTTGGTCACTGGAGTACGCCCACTTAGCTGGCTGGCCACCCTGAGGCCACCACTCCGAGACTCCACAGAGAGCAAGAGGCACAGCTGGCCAGCCCACGCTGCTCGGGCTCCCGCCACATGGGCCCGTGTGACACTGCACAGCTGAGCCCTCGCCTGGCAGAAACCAGGACAGATAACAAAGCCATTGTCACTGCTCAGTGCCACCAAGCTTCGCGTGACAAAGCAGCGCTCTGCACTGGAGCAACGCGCTCCTGAGTCCCTCTGCCTCCCTCCCAAACTGCCTTCATCAACGTCTCCATGACCACCAGTGACCAGCCACAGCTGTGCAGCCTGTCTCCCGCTGGACACATCAGTGGCACTGGACTCGGTGGGCCACTCTGCCCTTGAGACATGGTCAGCCTCAGGGACTCACCATTCCTGATCCTCCTCTGGCCTCGCCCGCTGCTCCTTCTTGGCCTCCTTGGCTAGTTCTCTCACCGAGGCCCACGAGCGCACCCTGGGCTTGAGGCTCAGCTCCGTCTCTGCCGCCCTGGCTTCCACAGTAACCTCATCGGGCTCCGGCCGCTCCGGCCCGGCCACTCCTCCTCCCTCCAGGCTCTGGGACCCGCCCTGCTCCTTCTGCCTCTGGACATCGAGGCGCATCGCAGAGCCAACCTGCACAGCTGGGCTTCGGGGGCTCCATTCACCAAACCTGCTCGGCCACACCTTCCAGTCCCAGGGGCCCAAGGCCAAAGGCCCGGGGTCGGCCTTGACTTCTCTTCACATCTGTATCCAAATCTGTCACCAAGTCTCATGGTCTCTGCCTCAAAATAGATGCAGAACCTGACTCTCCCCCCACCCCCACCGCCTGGGCACAGGCCACCTTCGTCTGCACCTGCTAGGCGCTCGTGTCCTAACTGGCTTCTGGGGGCTCCACCTTGCCCTCTTCCATTTCCTCCCTGACAGAAGCCAAAGTGATCCTTTTAAAACCAAAGCCATAGCCTACCATGCCATTTTTCTGCTCAGAACTACCCAGTGGGCTCCCATCGTAGACTAAAAGCCAAAGTCATTGCAAGGCTCCACATGATCTCACCCTTCTCACCACTGCACCCATTTCTTCTCCCTCTGCTCCCTCAGCTCTCGCCACTCTGGCCTCCTGGTACAGCTCATCCACAGAGAACATCTCCACCTCAGGGCCTTCGCACTTGCGGCAGGGGTCAAAACCTCTTTCTATATAAAATTCCCATACATAATCACCTCCCTCCCTCAGGTGCACCCCTTTTTTCCCTGCCCACCCTTATTAAAATAGACACCCGCACACAGCAGCACCATTGGGCTCTTTCTTGTCCCTGGTTATTTTTCTCCATTTGTATGATGCCTGTAGTCCCCAGCCTGGCCCCAGTTGCGAGGTTGCTCTGCATCTTCCAGGACCCCCTGGACACAGGCTGCAGCAGTCTTTTCTCTGCTGTACCCCGAATGGCCCCGTGTGGCACCATTATCTGCTCCAAATTAAAGCTCGAGTTGTTTCTGTTGTCAGGACGAGTTGGCCCTTCTGCTTGGACTCAGTGACCGGTGTGGCCTTCAATGATGACCTCAGGGATGGCCTATCTCATGTTTATACCTAGGAGCTTTGGAATCATGACTTTGGGTCAAGATCCACTTGGGGCTTGAACTCCATCCGGCTGCCCAGCCTTCAAATGTCTTGGGTGTGAGCTGTGCCCCCTCCAGTTCCATCGGTGGATTGGGACATTTCACAGGCGGCGACTTGTGCCTAGAACAGCAGCATCGCCCCGTCTGGGGAGCAGGGGACACTGTGGCCCCCGAGTGTTGCCAGGGCAGAGCGTGGCTTATCCGTGAGGCTGCGCGTGGAGTCTTGGGCTCGTTGATCCCTCGTTCGTCCACCCCGGCTCCTGCCGGGTGGCTTTCTTTGACAGTCCTTCTAACTTTCCAGTTCAAATGGGTTCTTGATCATGGTGAGGTCAAAGTAGCAGAATCACAACATTTCGGGAATCAAAATAGCAGGGGTTTGCCCCAGACACTGGCTTTGCCTCCGGCCCCCCAAACTCCCCGCACCGTGTGGCTCCAATCACTGTGGCTGCCCTGGGTCCCCTGCCTGCAGGAGGGCTCACCCCTAGTGCAGCCCTCTGCTGACTCCTGTGTCCGCCCCCACCTGACCTCCCAGACACTGTCCTCAACCTCAAGGTTTTCATCCTTGCCGCCTCAGGATGAAGGGGAGGGAAACCTGTCCCAGTAATGGTCCACCCTGGTCCTGGCTCTTCCCTCGCTCTCCCCACCCCTCCCCCTGTTTGAGCAGAATCACCCAGTACACAATGCAGAGGTCCCTGTCCCATGTGCCCCCAACACACCTGCTGTGAGAGGATTTCTGGGGATGAGCTTGCCTGGGGGCTTGGCCTCGATCCCCTGACCCTCTGCTGCAGTTACTGAGCCAGGAGGCAGCAGCCCCTCGGTCTCACCTGCACTTCCTGGCAGCCTCCCTGGCCCTGTCTCCTCTTCTCCTTTGATCTGTGCCCCACCAGAGCTGCCCCCAGTCCTACCCACCATGTCCACACCTGGGGATGAAGGCCACGCCCCTGCAAGCCCCTCCACCACATGGTCACTGCTCCCTGCCCAGTCCCCTGCTCCCCAGGGCCCAGGCCCTCCTGACACTCTGCAGGATTTGCGGGACCTAATCCTTCACTACTCTCTGCCTCCTCACCTGGGTGGCCTGTTTCGCCTGCCTGGAGCACCCTCCTCCTTCTGCTTTAGCACCCAGGGTGCCTGGTCATGAGCTCCTCCCTGCTCCTTCCCCGCCTCCTCGTGGATGCCACGGATGGTGCCCAGACCCTCTTTCAGGACCCTCCCCAGCTGCCAGGAGTGCTGGAGGCTGACGGCTCGCCATTGAGCACCCCTCACCCCCCCATGAAGCATCCTCCACAAGGGACCCACTTCTCCTAAGACCCTGCCCTCTGCCCAGCAGCAGCATGGCCACAGGGCAGGCTGGGCTGAGGGCACAGAGGCAAGGGGTGGTCCAGACCCTTGCCTCGACTCCAAACAGCTCCGAGGAACCATCCAGAGCTTCTTCTGTTGCAACTGGACTACCCAGAAGCTCTCCCTCTGCAGCCCTGCCTCCCTCCCCTAGCCTCCCCCAGGTGCTGAGAGGACCGTGATAGGCCTCCTGCAGGCCACCTTCCCTTCAGAGTCGTCCCACTGGGAGCCAGGCCTATGACATCACAGACCCAAGGCAGAAGTAGGGGTCCCTTGGTGCACTGCTTGCTACTGCTTGCTCAGGCAGCCATCTGCTCCTTGGAAACTCGTAGTGGGTCTGATCTTCCTGAAAGGGAGTCCACTCTGCCTTTTCCAGCTTTTAGAGGCCGCCCACATTCCTCAGCTCGACCTCCCTTCCTCCACCCTCAGAGTCAGCAGCTGTCAGCTGAGTCCTCACACGCACCCCTCATCTTGCTCTTTGTCTGACTAACTGCACTGAAGGATCCTTGAGATTTGATTGGGTCACCCAGATAATCCAGGACAATCTTTAGTTGAAGAAGCAGATCAGCTGATTAGCAGCCTTAGTTGCATTTGTGACCTCACTCCTCTGGGCCCTGTGACGTAGCAAACTCAGATGGCAGGGCTTTGGACGTGGACGTCAGCAGGGGTCCACTGCAGTACTGACCCTCGCTTGCCCATCCTGGCCTCAGACACAGCGATGCTCAGAAAATGCCAAACTGCAAGGTGGATTCAGGAAAGCCCTGAAGAGTCCACCCAGGGACACCTCCCCTCGCTTCCCTCCCACCCTCTCTCCTGGGCCTCGTCCCAACCTCAAGGTCCCACTCTCACCTTGGCCTTTCCTCAGGTGCCTTAGTTCATTTTCAGTTATTATAACTAAATACCACAGACTGGGAAATTAATCAGGAATATAGGTTTATTTGGGTCACAATTCTGGAGACTGGAAGTCCACGGGCAGGGTCCTGGCATCTGCTCAGCCTCTGGTGACGGCCTTTCTGCTGGGTCATTGCCTGACAGAGGGCATCACGTGAGCAGATGTGTCAGTGACAGCTTGCTTTGATGACAGAGGCATTCCCTTAATGAAGGTAGAGTCCTCGAGACCTGATTACCTGCAAAAGGCCCCCCAAAACGTCAACATATGACTTTAAGGATTAAGTTTCCAACACGTGGATTCTGGGCGCAAACACCCAAACCATAGCAGTGTCTCTGATCCTCTGCTCGGCCTGAGCCCTGGCATTACTCTTCCCTGTTCTCACTGGGCACCCCAAGGGCTGTCCCATCTGGCCTTTCCCTCTATTGGCTGATCGTGGGGCACTTGCTCCCTCCATGGGCTGAGTCTGCCATCTTGGATCACTCTGGCTTCCTCCTCTGCCCCATCCACTGTGACAGGATGACAGATTTGGCTCCATAGAAATGTTACAGGCCAGGCTATACGGGCAATGACTAAACAGACTCCATTCTGCTCTGAGAGTCCATGTTATGTAGGAAATGAGCTTCTCCCATGGGAACACCCCGCCTCCGTACCCATCACCAGTCACTTAGCATGACATGCTTAACATTGCAAAATGGCGATTCTTATATGATGAAAAATTGTTCTCTTTTCATTCCTATGTTAATAACTATTAGTGACCATTCTTTAGTTTTTACCTAGGTAGGGGTCATTTTGACCCACTTCTCCCTCTGCTGATGATTTCATGATGTAAATTTGTAATTTTGAATCATAGCAACAGACACTTATGATTGATGTGATTTTTGGTATAAGAACCCCTACAACCCTATGGTTGGGGTTGTTCTCCCAATAGCTATTTTTGGGGCATTGTGTGAGACAGCCGGCCGGCTTAATAAAGACTCTCAAATTTGGACTTCTCAGTGGTGAATGGTCTGTTATTAAGTTGCACCCCATAGCACCACAGGTCCCCCTCCCAGCCCAGCTTTTTTCTCAATTTTTAATTTTATTTGTTCTAATTAGTTGTGCATGACAGTAGAATGCATTTATACATTTTGAAATATCATACATAAATGAGTGTCATCTCTCATTTTCCTGATCATACATATTGAAGGATCACATCGGTCATGCAGTCATACAGGTACATGAGGTGATAACGTCTGTTTCACTCTACTATCATGGAAGGTGACTTCTAAGTGGAGCCAGTCAACCGCTGTGCCCTGGAGTTTGAAATATTCTCAGAAGTGGCTCAAGGGCAACAGCCATCAGAAGGACCCTCTAAAAGGGTTTAGGAGAGGAGACTGGCTGGATATCATGTTTGGGCACCTGTCCTGACATTGAATGACAGACAGGCTGTTGGAGATTGGCGACTGGATTCACCTCACCCCTTTGTTTCTCCACTGCTGGGCTTGCCCTGTGGGAAACGAAGAAAAAAAAATAGCTTGCATTTATTCAGCAAACACCTGCTGACAGGCAGATATTTTCCATATGTTGACTTAACTGTTGAACATTCCTGCAAGGATCTATCCCTGTTTTATTAATGTGAGTGGCTACAAAAGGTTAATTAACCTGCATGTATCGTGTATCTATTGTTACATAACAAATCACTCTAACACTAGCCCTCAGAATAACAAACGAGGTTGTCTCACAGTTTCTGTTGGGTCAGAAATTAAGAAAAGGCCTAGCTGGGGAGTTCTGGCTCAGAGGTTATCGGCTGCATGTTGGCAGAAGTCACAGCCATCTGAGAGCTTGGCTGGGGCTGGAGGATCCACTGCTGCGGCAGGCACAGTAATGGCCTCGTGGTGGCAAGCAGGCCACACCATGAACCTTGGGGTCTGGGAGTATGTTAGGTTGCATGGAAAAGGGGGATTCGTGGTGCAGGTAGATTGAAGGTTGCCAGTTTGCAGATGGGGACATTATCCTGAATGCAGGTGAAGTCAATGTGATCAAGGAGTTCCTAAATAACAGAAGACGGAAGCAGATCAGGATGGTCAGAGAAAGGGGTGACAATAGAAGCAGTCAGAAAGGTGTGATGTTGTTGGTTCTGCAGGCGAAGGGACCACAAACCAAGGAATATGGGCAACTCCTCAGGGGCAGAGGGCAAGGAAACAGACTCAGCTTCCAGGAAGGAACACCACCCAGTGAGGCCCACACTGGGCCTTCTCACCTACGGAACCACAAGGTGAGTTTGTGACGTTGTAAGGTAATTTGTTACAGCAGCAATAGAAAACTAATACGTATGCTTCCAAGACAACCCCTCAGCCAGTTCTTCACCCCAGAGCTCCCTCTAGTGGCTGCTAAGGGTCCTCACAACACCGCAGCTGTCCTCCTCCAGGGCCAGGGACTCCAGAGAAGAAGGGGAAAGCTGCCCTTCCATTAAGCCTCCTGTGGGAGGCATTCCCACCCCTTCTGTCTGGAGAGTCCCCATGTGGGCTCCACCCTCAGGAGGGGAGGCATTGAACTCTACCTTCTGAAGCGAGGATCTGCAAAGAATTTGAGTACTTTTTTCACACTCTCCAAGGTCATACTAGATTCATCAGAATTGAAACAAAATTTTTAAAAACTCAGGTTCTGACCCCAAGTCTACAATCTTTGTGTTTCTCAGAACTTCAGAAGCGGTTCTAAGCATCAGGCCTCCAGTGGGCCTGAGCCTGGCTCCCCAGGAGCAGTAATGGAAATCTGAAAATGATTTTCAATATTTTTAAATTGCAGAGGGAACATTGCATTCCGACCAAGATGAGGCTGTTGGTATTTCTTGCATGAAGTGACATCAGCTCAATTTGCTTAGACTGTGATCAGACACTCTGGTTGGAAGTTATGGATGTTTTTAATAAAACATGGGAAAGCTAATGTTATTAAATCAGCTCTGGCAGACAACATCTTTCAAAACAGTGGCCTCTAAGGGCAGAAAACAAAGCAATGGTGGGGAAGAAGGTGGAGACCCCCGCTCTGCAGCAGGCCTCTGATTTTCCGAATGGGGAAACTGAGTCTCAGAGAGGCAGCCCTCAGCCACATCACCCTGGGAGTTAAAAAGCCAGGACTTGCTCATTCCCAAGCCAGTGCTCAGGGGCTCCAAGGAGGTGTCCTTCCTTAATAAGAGAAGGGGAAGGACAGAACCAGAGAACTGCATGATCCTCCCTTCAGGCCGGCGTTGGGCATTTTTAGGTGCAGTGCTGAGGAGCACAGGCCGCTCATGTGTTTCCTATCAGGAGGGAAGTGAGGCTCCATCTTGGGAGTGGAGCAGTTCAGGGGGAAAGAGGTGGCTCTCTGCCCACACTCCTGCGCGGGTGTGGAAGGACAGTCCAGAGGGAGGACGTAACTGTGCACCAAGTTTATTCTCTACCCTGTGCCAGAAAGGGGCGGACTCACAAAAAAGCCTGCTTTTAGACCCAAGAGAATTCCCAGGACCCACCCCTGCACCTGCCAATCAGGCTCAGAACACACAGCGCAGGAAGAAAAGCACCTCTTCAACATGGCGCAGCCACTGTGGAAAACAGAATGGCGGGTCTCGAAAAATTGAAACTGGAAGTGCCTTCTCATCCAGCAATGGCACTTGAAGGTGTACACTCAGAAGACCTGGAGGCAGGGGCCAGGCGGGTATTTGCACACCCGCATTCATGGCAGCATTATTCACGATGGCCAAAACATGGGAGCATCCAAGGACGAATGGATAAACAAAAATGTGACATATTACACACACACACACACACAGACACACACACACACACACACAGATTAGAGTCAGCATGCTATAGTGATGTTACCCACGCTTAGAGCAGCACAATCCACAATAACCAAATTACAGACCCTGCCCAGGTGTCCATCAACTGAAGAGTGGGTACAGAAAATTGTAAGATATATGTGTGCATGCTTTATTCAGCCACAAAGAATAACACAATCGTGTCATTTTCAGGAAAATGGATAGTACTTTCTCATCCTTTCTGCCACATAAAGACAGAGAAAAAGACAGCAGTACACAAAGCAAAAAGCTGATCCTCACTGGACATGGATCCTGGCAGGGCCTTGATTTGGGGGCATCTCCCGGAACTGTAAACGTCCATTGCTCACAAGCCACCCAGTCTGTGCTATTGTATTACAGTGACCAGAACTAAGCCCACCTGTCCTCCAGCTACACACATTTCCATGAGTGCCCTGGGCCTTGTGGCAAAGGAGGAAACTGAGGGGTCAATAAATCTGTTCATGGTTAGGATGTGAGCTGTCCCCCAAGGGTCCACAGGCTGTAGTCTTTATCCCAAGGGTGGTAGTATTGGGGTGGTGATGTGGAACCATAAGAGGGGGGGCCCAATGGGAAGTCCTGAGGTCAACTGAGGGTGCTGCCCAGGCAAGGAATTAAGATAGTTCTCAAGCAGCCCATAGGAGTCCTCCAGAGAGGGCTGCTACCAAGGCCCACTGGCACCCTGCCTCATTTGTCCATGTGATCTCTTGTTCCCATAAGCATTCCCACTATTGTCATCTGCCATGGTGTGACGCAGCCAGGGGAGGGGCCCTCACCAGAGCCCTGGGCCATGTTGTTTTAGTCCTTCATGCTCTGAAACTGGGAGCTAAATAAACTACATCAGATACTTCTCACAGCAACACAAGACAGACAAATATATCACTCTTCAGGCCACCGTGCCAGCAGGTAAGGTGGAGAAGCACTATCTCCAGCCCACAGCCTCTGGCCTTGGAGTAACGATGCTCAGCTTGCAGAAGAGGAAATTGCTCAGCCCAAACCAATCACTTGTTCAACCAGTAAATCACCTGGTCAGAGCTGAGCCCTGATTCTAGAGGGCATACCCTTTCCTATGCACCTTATTCTTCTCCTCTGACAACTTCTTGGAAGATGGCCTGATTCTCTTGCCCTTGAAGAACCATCAGCATGACATGAGGGAGAGTGCTCCTGCCTGCCAAAAAGCTCAGACAAGATGCAGAGAATATTTGCTTCCTGCTTGGCTCCTCTCTTCAAGAACAGAGAAGCTGGGATGTGGCTCCGTGGTAGCGTACTTGCCCAGCATCTGGGTTCCATCCCTAACATGGCATAATAAGGAAGGAGTAGACTGGAGAGGACTTGGGCCACAGGGGAGAAAGTCCAAGGATAGGATAGACAAGGTGGGATGGGGTGAGTTGCAAGAACATGTCTCTTATGCCTCTTTCCCTGACTGAGAGGCTGGTCCATCACTAGGAACGGAGGCCCACCCCTGGAGACCAGAGAGGAATCATCAATATTGAGCAATGATTGAAAACAGCACCAGGAATGATGCTGATTTTCTTGGAACCATCTGGAAGGTAAGATGTTGCTGATGGTCCACTGGAGAGGTTGCTTGGATTAATCTACACTCAGGAGGTACCAAGATGTATCTCCAAGTCACAGAACCCATCAAGTCTCAGTCCCTTTCTTACATACCTGAGGGGTTCACTGGCTGTAGGAGGGGCCTTTCCAAGGAAATGAATGACCATTGTTTAAATCATAATGTCTACAAAAAATTACAATAAGTAAAACCAGCAGGGACCCCGGGACTGATTCTGACAAACACTAAAAGGCACACCTGTGGAAGGTCAGGAGTGCATCTCCCCTTCCCTGGGCCACTCCCTGGTAGGGCCTGGGGAGTGGGACATGGCTGCTTCCCGATTGGCTGGAGAATTTGTATTGTTTCTGAGTTTTTCTTGTCAAGGTTCACTCTTTGTGGGGAATGCCCAAAATGAGGAGAGTGTGAGACCTTAATTAACTTGCTAATTACTCCTTGATAATTAAATAACTTCGTCAGAAAGCAAAAGTTATCTCCACAGAAGCCATTTTTCTTGTTGCTGTGGATGGGACACTTAAATCCAATCAGCGTCTAGTCGAAGAGCATAGGCTGGAGAGGCCTGTTAATAGTGAGCTGGTCCTCTTCCTTTATGAAAATCACAATCCCAAAAACATAGTGGAAATAACCAAATCTCTTGAGGATTTTACCATGTGCCCATTGGGCCCTGCCTTGCTTCTTAAACCCATTGCTCTCAATCCTCAAAACCCCTGTAGAGTAGGTACTTCTGTCATCTCCATTGTCCTGAGAAGAAATGGAGGTGCAAAGAACTTGCCCAGGTCACACGGGTCCTTTGCGGCTGAGCAGGGACTCCCAGTAGGTAGGGTCTACTAGCACCATCATGCCATTTGCCTCTTGGAAAGATCTCTATTCCCCTTATTTTAAATGCCTTATTTTACACCATATTGTAGACCAGGGTCTGGCAAACCACAGCTGAGGGCCAAAGTTGACCCTTTGTCAGCGTCTGTCAATAAAGTTTTATTGGAACACAGACACACACATGCTTTTACAGGTTGTCCATGTCTGCTTTCACGCTACAGCAATGGACCTGACAGGGTCTGGCTGGCCTGCAAAGCCTAAAATGCGTTACTGGTTCACAGGAGCACCTGTACAGTGGAGTTGCTCAGGCAATTTTTAAAAATCACCTATGTGTGCCCCGCCCCACCCCCCACATGACTCTGATTAAACTGGTATAAGTTGCAGCCTGAGCACTGGAACTCCTAGAAGGTCAAGAGTGACTGCCTTAAACTGTGAGGGGTTTGAACCCCTTGTAGTAATTACAGAAGTTTAGTTTGCACTTAAGGAAGACTTGATTTAGCACTTGAGCCTAATCCTGTCATCCGTGGGGCCGCCTGTCCCTCAAAATCCCAGTGAATCTGACCCAACACCCACTTCCCCAGTACTGTGAAGGCTCAGCCTGCCCCATGAGTGCAGAGGGTTCCAGTTGACTGCTGACCCTGACTTCCTCCTCATCCTCTCCCTGCCTACTCTACTTCCCACTTCCTTCCTTGCAGCCCAGCCTCAGGCCCAATTTCCATAAAATTCCCACTGTCTCAAGCATTTCCAGATGTTATTGAAGTGTGATGCTGTTGATGGGAAGTAGGTACGACAAGAGCCCTGGCTATCTTCTTCCCACAGGCTCCTCCCCTTTCCTCTTCTCCTCTTCCTCCCACTCACTTCCTGTGCCACAGAGAAACCCTTCCCGCCCTCCCCTGCCCACACAGCAACCCTGCAGTCCCCAGATCTGGGCATGCCACAGTGCCTGATCTAAACCCCTCCTCCATGAAGTCAGGTCTCCCCTATAGTGAACCCTCATGTGAGTTCTCAATATTGCTAAAAAAAAAAAAAGGAATCAAAGTGATTGACAAATGGGATAAGAGAAGAACCAACAAATATTATTTGACTTTTCACATGAGGAAACTACAACTTGGAAAATCTATGAGACTTGCCCAGTCCCATGGCCTGTTCTGTCCAGCCCTGGCCACACACACTGCCCAGGGAAGGACACACAACTCAATCATAGGCTGTTCTGGTCTCCAGACCGGCCAGCCGCTCACATGCCAGCTCTGCCGACCCATTCATTGCCTTTTGCTCCTGTGTCCCCTGGTTCCACAAAGGACACGCTGGCCCATCCTCCAGTCAAGATTTCCTTTGCACTCCCTCCTCAGCTGACGTCAGCAGCATTTTTGAAGTGCAGATGTTCTGACCATCTACCCTATGTCCACGGGGCTGACGTGGGTTAGCCACGCACCCGAAGCAGGGATCACTTCTTCAAGATTTAGTGAGTTGCTAGAGACAGAGACTTCCATAATGAGCAATTCCAACACGGTCTCTGCTGTCACAGAGAGGATGCGTATTATTTAAGGCTTCCTCTTCAGATCCTGGCTGATTCTTACCAGCTTCGTGCATTCATTTCCCTCACTGTAAAATGGGCATAATTCCAGTGCCTATAGCACCTTCGCAGGCTTGAAGTGAGCAGTAAATATACATGAAGGCTTATGCCAGCCTGGTAGAGAAGAAGGTGCTAAGAATTTGCTTCCCTTCAGGAGCTCACAGTCCTAGGGGACCTTAATGTCTTAAATAGACATTAAGGTACAGCAGTTCCAACCCTGCCCGAGCCCTGGAATCCTTTGTAGAGTTATTACAAGCAGATTTTTGGGTCCCTCCCAGACTTCCTAGTTCAGACCTATAGAGATGAGACCCAGCCTTCTATAGACTTTTACACTCATGCAAAGCTCCTGGGGAGTACTGATTAGTTTGGTCTGGATGGGGCCACTACGCTGTGCAATTGGTTCACCTGAAGAACTTAGAGGACAGAGACGCTCTTGCCCAGCTCAGCAGAGCTGCAGCGGTGGATGCTGGTGGGATGTTGGAAACTGAGTGAGGTCATGTATGTTGCCAGTCATTCAACTTTAGCTGCCCTAGCATTCAACCTACGGTGATCCATATGGGCCCTTTAGGCAAATGTAGGGCCAGGATAGGAGGAAACTGTCTCTTACGGAATGAGTCGATCAAAACAGAACACCTTGGGACCCATGGAAAATCCACTGCAGGGACATGGAACCATGCAGGGGATCTTCGGGAGAAAGAAGCTACACTAAAAATTATTTTCTCCATTAGACAGAAGGACACTGCTAGGCATCCCTTGTAAGTGTTTCAGAGATGTGAGCTTGGTGAAATAGGATCAAGGTGCTTCAGGTGACAGTCCTAGCCTCCAAGAGAGCAGGCTGAGAGGAAAGGGATGGCTGGTGAGAAAACTGGACTGTGATTCCCCCAAATGAAACCTATGCCCAAGGCACTCAAGACAGAACTGACCAAGCAGAAAATCAAAGTAAGGAGATTGCCAGGGCTTGAATAGTGGTCTCCAAAATTTATGTCTCCTGGAACCTTGGGATGTGACCATATTTAGAAATAGGATCTTTCTTGATATAATGAGTTAAGATGAGGTCATACTGCATTGGGTTGGCCCCTAAATCCTAAGGCTGATGTGTTAAAGGAAGAGGGGACACAGAGAAGAAAGCACGTGACCATGGAGGCAGAGATTGGAGCCAGGCAGCTACCAGCCCAGGGATATCAAGGATTGGCAGGAACCACCAGAAGCTGGAAGAGGCAAGGAAAATCCTCACCTGGAAACTTCTGTGTTAATTTGTTACAGTAGCAAGACCTCAACCATTGCTCTGTCCATGAAAGTAGACAGGTCCGCACTGCATTTACCCAGAGACGAGGGAAAGAGTTGAAAACAAGTCCCCCATCAGGTCTTTTGTGTCTTACACATGAGGGATGTTTTTAACACATAAAGTTTAAAAGAAATGAAGGAGCAAGATGTTAACCCATTAGAAAACTTTTACAAAGAAGCCAGAATCAGTGACATAGGAGCAATAATCCACGCTTCCATAGAGAAAGCATTCTAGAATTCCTACCGAGGTGGCAATTAGTAGCCTGAGGAGGCCACCTTGTTACCCAGGTGCAAAGATGTCACCCCTCATGGCCACGCTGCCTCATGCTTGCATCTCGCACCCCACGTCTATGCCCCAGCCACAAGGAATGACTCCAAGATCTCCACCACGGAGCTCTGGCCATGGCCAGTAAACCCTGGACACATTCCAACAAGCACATCTCTCACACTGCTGCGATTTCTATTTTTACATTCCTGTTTTGCCCTATAAATGTAGAGTTTCCGGAAGCCAAAAGCCTGCCCTTTTCTGTCCTCCTATCTGCAGCATCTTGAATGGTGCTGAGTGCTATCTCCCCACGTAGGGATAAAGAAGACTAGTGCCCAAGGCCAGCTAAATCTTCGAGGGTCCAAAAATAAATGTTTGAGACCTAGAAAAAAAAACCCTCCAAATTTAGAAGAAAAGAATCCAAAATTAAAGTGAATTAATAGTTGTGTATTAACCACAACAGTAAATTGATTTTATTAATCTTTCAATTCAGGGTTCATAAAAATGTTATTACAACGGAAAATTTTTTGTGGTAAGTTTTATCTCTTTGCAAGAATCCTTCATGTGCACAGTGATTGATAAGAAATCATAGATAATCATAATAAAGCACTTTTACACAAATAGTTTTACAAGTGACTAAGGAGACATTGGTCAAAGGATTCAAAATTTCAGTTAGCAAGAATAAGTTCAAGCTATCTCTTCAAGTGTCAGAAATTAGCTACAGTTGATGACAAGACAGCATGTACTTGAAAATTACTGAGTAGATAGATTTTAAATGTTCTCATCATTAAAAATTAAAGCTAAGCATGTAAAGCAATGCTGGTGTTAATTAGCTTGATTCAGCCATTCCACAATGCTTCCAGACTTCAAAGCATCAGGTTGTTCACTATGAACCTGTACAATCTTTGTTAGTTGAAAATAAAAATATAAATAAATACCTAAAGTGAAACCACCTTAGAGGCTTTCAAAATGCCTAAGACCAAAGAAATTTCCGCTGTGGGATGGTGGTACCGTCAGTGTACTGACATGGGCTGGGTGGGGTGGGTGAGGCAAGTGACCTGTGGCCCGCCAAGATCTTCAGCAGTTTGGATAGTCCTGGCCTGACACAGGTGTTCAGTAGATGGATGTTGGGTGGATAAATGAACACAATCCTCATTTCCTTCAAAACAGAGAGCAGCCTCCAGGGGACCATCCTTCCAAGGAGAGAGCACACCCACCCCGGTAGGTGGGCAGGCACATGTGGGTGTCTGGGGAGAACCTTCTTTCTGCTCTCCATGTTTCCATTTGAAGGGACCACAATTAGGGTTGCACTCTCTGCCTCCTGCCAACACTCTGAACTCTCCTGAGGGGAAGCGGAGGTGGGTGCACCCTGCTCAGCCCTCCTTCTCTCTTCTTAGAGACCCAGGTTCCTATATAAGCCTGCCCTTGGGGCTGCCCTTCCTTGGCTATTGGCAGGGACACGCTCCCTTGAGGGGAAGCCTGCAGTGGTCCAGCTGTGCTCATGAATGGTGGGTGGGGCTTCCTGACAAAGGGTTCCACTCCTTTCTTTCCTATTCCACATGTAGGGTGCACTTCTTGACTTGTCCTCCCTCCCTGTCCTTGGAGTAGTTCATCCTGGGTGACCTTCCAGTCTGATGCCCATGACTTGGTGATGTGATTCATGTGGGCCAATGGAATGGGGGTGCAGACTGAGACCCTAAGAGGCACCCACAATCTGCCTGCCCCGCCCACTTCTTCCACCTGTGCCATCTCTTCTGACTCTCCAGAGTGGAGACACGTGGACTGCCAGAAGGAGAGCTGCCTGGTGGAGACTTGCCAGGGAGGAAGGGAAAGGGCATTACCTGTCGTGATGCCCTGAGGTGGGGTGGAGTGGTGTGCTGGGAGTCTTGGCATGGGCTCACCCTCAGCCTCTGCACACACCGCCGGTGAGTCATTTGTACTGGAGAGCCTGGTGCACCAGAGAGAAAGAACCCATCCTGCTGCCTTGATAGGCTATTTGATGAATCAGTCAGAACAAGGGGTGTTGGGAGCGCCCTTAAAGTCTCTGATGTTCTAGAAGTTTTACTCCTTACCTCGGAGGCTGTGGATGCCACTCACCTGCCTGGATGTGAAGTGGAGGGGAAACCCAAGTGAACCCACCGGTTTCACTTGCTTTCACTGGCAGTTGGAGGTCTGGTGGCCCAGTGATGCTCCCGGTGGCCCAGCAATGCTCCCATTGGCCCAGCAGGACACTCCTGTGAGCTTGCTATAGATAATGCGGATCGGGAGGGCAGTGGCTGCCAAGGTCAGTTTCTAGGAACTTGGAGGCTGCTTTTGTTCAAACCAGTTGAAACCACCAGTCCTTCACTTTGGCTGCGCCGGTGTCTGATGGGTGATGTCTGAGGGTCTAACCACCACCAGAGCATGCTGACACCGCCTGGAAGGGAAGCGGCTGATTGGCACACGTGCAGCCCACGGATTGCTCCTGCCCTCCAGTACCCTGCCCCAGCCTCCGCCCTCCCGGCTTCTTTATCCCATAAACACCCCTGAGCACTGCCTGTCGATGGCAGGTGGGTTTGAAGCCGGCTCTTGTGTCTCCACGTGACTGGCTCCTGGGAACGAGCTCTTGGTCATTTGCAGCCCGAGGTCTCCGTGTTTGGTGCATGCTGTCAGGGCAGGTGGGGCTGCGCTCGGTCACCTTTCCGCTGGCCTGTTACTCCTTCTGCACCGGGAACCCCTTGAGGGCAGAGGCTGCCTTACTCTCCTTCCTGTTCCTAGAGCCAGCACAGCCCCTCGCTGGGAGCAGGGCGTGGGGAACTGAGGCTGCCCAACTCCTCAGGATGACTTGCAGGTGCACATTTCCAGCTCTGTAAGTGAAGCTCCCCAGGCAGACCAGGACCCAGGGACACACAGAGCCCCGGCCCTTGCCTGCTCAGCACCGCAGGAGGCGTCCAGCTGTGAGGTCGAGCTCCTGGGGACCACTGCAGTGCCTTCCTCAAAGGACAGGCTAGGTGATCTAAAATGAGCGCTTGGTAGCAATGCCCTGTCCACCTCCCGAAGCCTGCGGCTTTGGGAAGAAAACTTAAACATTTGGAGCCTCAGTTTCTTCTAAAATCCCCATCATGCCACCTGCCTGGAGTACTTAACACTGGGCATACATAATCACTGTGGACCGTCCAGCCCCCAGTGGAATGTTTTGGCTACAGCCTGACTTTTGCCTGAATGGGATTTTTAATCTTCAGCCCGTGAGCCGCAAAGGTAATTCCATTTTGTTCAGTGCATCTTGGGTCTGCCTCATGGGAGGGGATGTGAAGCAGGGAGAGCTGAGTTCTGGCTATTTTAAGAACTTTACAGAGCATGACACATCTTCCACCAGCACATGTGGCAGCTTTGCCCACAGACACTGTTCCAGACAGGGCCAGCCTGGAACCTGAGTCTCAGCCTCCCAACTTCCTTGTCCACTGCAGTGTCCCCTGGAGCCTGGGCCTGACTGCCACCCGTCCCTGACCCCCGCTCTGGGTGGAGCTCCACCTTTCCTCCTAGCAGGAACGTCATCAGCATTCCTGTGCTTGATCCCTGTGGGAGAATAGAAAGCCCAGGGGTCCCTTTTCAGAATTCAGTATTTAGCCTTAAACTTACCTGGCCTGGCGGCGGCAGTGCAGCAGAGTGCAAAGGAACAAGCAGTTAGCACCAGGGTGTGAAAAACGTGCAGCAGTACGTTTGACCAGCAGGAGGCGCACCTGACCAGCCTGCGTGCTGAAAGGCACCCAGGCCAAGACTGTCCTGCCACAAGAGAGCCTAGGGAGGTGGGAACAGCTAAAGGTATATTTCCTTAAATAACCCAAAAGGAGACAGTAAAACCTAGGCGATATTCGGGAAGATTGGTGCCCTCTAGTGCTCAGCCAGCGAGGAACCAGGGGAGGGACCTGTGCTCCAGAGGACAGTGTGTCGATTGCAACTGCCCTGACTGTGCCTGCTCCCCAGACGCCCAGCCCTGCAAGACGTCACTAAGGCCGCACTTTGTTTTCTGTACCTGTTGTCTCCAAGTCCATTCTCTGTATTGGGGCAGGCGAGTGTGTTTCTCACACATCAGCCCTGTTTTCAAGTTGGAGTGCATGTCGCCTCCTCCAGGAAGCCTTCTTTGAAGTCCCTACTCACTTTTTCATGTGTGTGGCAATGCCTGGAGCTTCAGAGTCAGCCCTGGTTTTGGAACCTGAACTCACTTTTCATCAGCTCTGTGACCTTAGGCAAAGGGCTTGACCTCTCTGGGCAGCCATTTCCTCCTGTGAAAATAGATTAGCCACTTAATCTGTAGGATCCTTGTGAAAATTAAATGACAAAGATCCCCTATGCAAAGAGCTGCCCATCGAGAAACTCTTAAGAAACAAGGCTTCCTCTCTTTTCCTCCCCCTGGCTGGTATTATGACCCGAAGCAAAGGTTCTGCTTCCTGCTGCTCAACCAAAACTCAGAAGTTGGTAGAAGGAAACACCAAAATCATCCCTGAGGAGGACAGAGGAGCCTCTTTTTAAGAATTGTTTTTGCTTCCCAATTTCCTGAAAAACTGCTTTTCCATTCTCAGCATGGAAACAGAAAAACTTCCCCCAAAGCCTGGGTGGACACCAGCAAGGGTTGAAAAAACAGAATTATAACATATTTTCACTGGACCCACCCATCAATCATCCCAGGGACCGGGAAGTTGAGGCAGGAGAGTCTCAAGCTCATGGTCAGCATAGACAACTTCGGGAGACCCTGTCTCAAAAACAAGCAAACCAAAGCCAGAAGGTCTGGATGTAGCTCAGTGGTAGAGCACCCCTGGGTTCCATCTCCAGCACCAAAACACCATCATATCATCATCACCATCA
>JAJEJO010000231.1:522528-548702 GCA_020662805.1 Glaucomys volans
TCACCATCATCATCACCATCATCACCATCATCACCATCATCACCATCATCATCACCATCATCACCATCATCACCATCATCATCACCATCATCACTGTCACAACAGCAACATCCTTCTCTGGCCAGCGCAGCCTAGCTAAAGTGACATATGAATATTCCCTGCCTTTTGTCCCATTGTACCCCCTTTCCTTTCATAAAAGCTGTCCGTGCCCCTGAGCCCCTGAAGATGGACATCTGAGACAGGAGCGACTCCTCTGTCTTCCTCAGGGCCAGTTTTGAACAAACCTGTCTTCTCACTCCGACTTCCGTCTCCCGAGTTTTGTTGGCACGGAAAGCAACACCTTCCTTTCCAGCGGTAGCATCGATGCCCGCCAGACGGAGCACCCAGGTCTTCTCTGACACGTCCGTAGCTTGTCTGCATATTAAAGAAGGTTCATTGATCACCTGGAGGCCAGTCATCGTCGAGGCATTGAGGGACCCATCTGATAAAGCAGTCATGGACCCCTGTTCTCCTGGGGCTGACCCGTATGACGAAAAGTAAGCCCAGGCATGACAAATGAGTCCATGACCTTGTACACTAGAAGGTGACGATGCCACAGAGCAAGGCCATCTGTGGGGCCAAAGCAGCCACAGATGTGCATGATCGCTGGTTCTCGTGACCACTCTGGAAAGAGCTCACAGGAGTCACTCAGAGTGGTAGGTATGAGTTTATTAAAAGGGGTGGGAAAAGGGAAAGGAGGACGCTCTCGAGGGAGAGAGTGGGCCCTCTCAGGGAGGAGAGGGGGTGCACCCTCCTGCCCTCCTGTGTTATCAGGGCTCCAGGGAAGTTTCCAGAGAGTCCTGCCAGGTTCGTCTCTTGACTTTTGACTGACAGCAGGATTGCATTAGACTTCCAAGTCCCCACTGAGCGTGATCTCACCCTAGGAAGGAGGATTCTGCTACTATAGTGACCTGCTAACATCCAAGGCAACTCTGGGTCACCGAGGCCTGTGCTGATCAGTTCTGATTGGAACTTTTTCTTACAGATTTTTTTTTTTTTTTTGGTACTGGGGATTGAACCCAGGGGCACTCCACCACTGAGCCACATCCCCAGCCCTATTTTGTATTTGATTTAGAGACAGGGTCTCACTGAGTTGCTTAGGGCCTCGCTAAGTTGCTGAGGCTGGCTTTGAACTCACGATTCTCCTGCCTCAGCCTCCCAAGTGCTGGGATTACGGGTGTGCACCATCGCGCCCAGCTTCTTACAGATTTTATGGTTGGGGGTTTTGCTTCTAATTTTTCTGTCTCCAAGAGTTCTGGAATCTGTAAAGGTCACAAAAGTCTCCCGCTTCAGGGTTACTTGTGTTCTTTTAAGCATGGAAGAGCCCGGGAGCCTGCTCTTCTCCTGCAGATACGGGGCATTTGCTGAGGAGTGTAGCATATCACGCTGGCTTAGGCCACGCAGGGCCACGGGTTCATTGCTTTTTAGAAGAAAGCACGTGGGGTTCGGCACAGTGGGCCCAGTTTATACAACTGTTCCCTTAACTGTTCCCACCACTCACCCCTGTCTCTTACCTATCAGTAATGTCACCACACAGAGGTCTGAGGAGTTTCCAAGAGCAGAGACCTCTGCCCAGACCTTCCAGATTCTTCATCACATCACAGAGATGAATTCAAGACTGCATCAGGTCTGAGTAGCAGAGAAAAAGCTTTATATAAAAGGTAATCTCAGGATGAGCCAGTGAGCTGCGCCATCTTGGTCTGGGATTTTAACCTTCATAGAGGGACGGCAGCCAGCGGCTGACCCAGAATGGAGCCAGGGCGGGTCACAGTTTCACACCAGTCTTCCTTGTGCTTGTGAGTGACGCCCTCCCTCCCATGTTCTAATCCTGCTGCCTCCCAGGCTTGTCCCATTGGCATCTTGAATGTCCACCCAGGGGTGTGTGCTTACTGTCGTACTGAGGCTGGGGTCCTTTTCTGTCACTCAAATCCTTCATGTGTGCACCCCTTAAAGGAGAGTTTCCTCCAGACGTCTTGTTGTCCTGCGGTTTCGTTGCTCATTTGGCAAAAGCTTCCGGCAAGGACATGGACGCAGGGACTCGGGCTGAGTCACACAGAAGCTGTGTGTTCTGCATTCCAATAGTCTGTGGGCATTTCAGTGTCTCTAAATTCCTACCCAAGAAGAGCTAGGCGGGAGAAACAGGAAACAGGAATGACAAATGTTTGGGGGAGGCCAGTTTGCTGTGGCAGCAAAGCGGTGGTGGGGGACCTCAGGGGAAGGTGGGAGTTAAGCAGGAACCCAGGAGAGAAGAGGGGCTCCATCCGTGGATGAACCAACCCACAAAACATTTCTGTTTCTTTCTCAAGGAAAATGAGCCCACAGCGGAGCCTGACGCTTAATAAGGTTTCTGCCAAACCCAGATCATATCTCATTAATAAAGGCAAGGGGAGCCCTGGCAGATCCTCAGAGTCACAGGCCTCTTATAAAGAGTGACATCCAGCGGTGATGGGTGGGGGAGGGAGAGAGCCGAGTCAACTGGGGAGGTTTCAATTAATTGACTTCCTTGTGTAACTGATATTTATAAATTGCATCTGACAAGAGAAATCTGTTTGTACAGCGATTAATTCCTTCAGCTAATTCTGAAATGAGTTTACAGTGTCTGGGTGTGCTGCGTGGGTGGCATTTGGAGAACTCAGCCCCAGGCGTGGCCCAAGAGGCCGGCCGGGGTGTGAACACCTCTCCTCCTTGCGTGGACTCTGGAAGGCAGACCAAGGGGCTTTGCTGGTGGGCTGGTTGTGTCCCGTGAGGTCTCCCAGTGGCCACCTGAGTGACTATGGAACTGTTGATGTTGCCGAGAGCTCCGTCCTTTTCCCTGATGCCAATCCAATCACGAGGACACTGTTTAGAGAAAAGGGGGAAAGATTTATTGCTTTGCTAGCAAAGGAGAAACACAGGGGACTCCTGCCCCAAAGGCTGTGATTCTGCCCATCAGCAGGAACAGGGCGCTTTTACAGAGGTGATTCAGAGAGAATAAGATTAAAGAGGAGAGATCAGGAAGGAGATCAGGGAAAAGGAGATCAGGGAGGAGAAGTGTAGGGAAAAGAAGATCAGGGAAAACGCTGGGGGAAAAGAAAAACCCTGTAAGTTTCAAAGTGACAGGGGATATAGTCAAAGCATCAAGTGAACCCCTGCTACACTGACACTGGGAGGACTTGCAGGTCACTCTTCATGTGGGCGTCCAATGCAGCAACCCTGGATGTCACAGAGGGGAAGTCTCAGCCTCACTTCATAGATGAAGCATCCGAGGCTCAGAGAGGGCAAGTGAGTCCCCCGAAATCACACAGCTACTGCCCAGCTGGACTCAGTGTCATGCTCAGGTGATCTGATGCCCACTCCAGTCCCAGGTGATGGACTCCAACCCAAGGAGGGGATGAGTTGGAAAGGAGGACCCACTAGTTCAGTGTGTCTCTGAGGAAGGGGAGTGGGCTTTCCCGGAAGGTCACAGAGAATTCCCATCTTGTTCAGAGGCAGGTGCCGTGTGTCCACTAGGGTCCCAGGGGGCAGTCCATCTCAGGTGCCAAATGGCAGAGGGAGGCAGGGAGGGTTGTGAGCTGCGTGCCTCACCGAGTGGATGTCCCCGCAGCAGCAGGCTCTGTACAGAGGTCCACCTCGTGCTTTGCTGCCCTGCCAGGTGACTTAATTTTAAAACAGTAACAGTTCTTTCTCTCCCTCTCCCCCTCCTTCTCCCTAATCTCTCTCCTCCCTAATCCCAGGGGAAACAGTGGCCCTTATCCCCAGCCTCGGTATCCCCACACCGTCCTTGAGCACACACCCACCACAGGCTTGAAGTGACTCAGACCTGGGGGACAGCTCGGAAGATCCAAGAGACCTCCCTGATTAATGTGTGAACTGTGACCCCCGCAGGGCACACCTGGGATGTAGCCTCTGAATCACCTCTTTAAAAAAACCCAATCCCCCCTGATGGGCAAGATCACAGCCCTGGGACAGGAGTCCCCTGTGCTTCTCTTTTGCTAGCAAAGCAATAAAACTTCTTTTTCCTTTTTCTCAAAACCATGTCCTTGTTATTGGATTGGCACTGGGGACAAGGACAGAGCTTTTGGTAACAGCGCCTTTTTAGCAGTTCAGCTCCCTGAATCTGCAGAAGCCACACAGCAATGCAGGTGGTCAAGATGTCACCAGGCAGGGGGCCCTGAGGGGGTCTTCAAAAAGGAGGTGGACCTCAACTCAGGCCATAAGGGTCCTTGATGTCATCACAAAAAGGAATTTGAAGATAGGTCAAAGTGAGGCATGGAGCGAATTTATCAAGAGAAAGAAGTGCACACTTGGAGGGCCGGGATGGGGGCCAGTGCTGGAGGGGAGCGAGCTGGCTACACCTCCACGAGTGGGCGAACAGACCACTCAGCTCTCCAGGGCGGAGCGGGAGTCTCCTTTGTGTTAGAGACTGGACATGTTGATCATTAGCAACGAGGGCTCCATTTTCTTTTCTTCTTCATTTTTCTGAAAAATCTTTACTGATTTCCCATCGGAGAGTTCCCAGTTTGCTTTGTGAATTTCAACAGTCTGCATTGGTGTGATGAGGGGTGGATCCAGGGCATGACTGGTGGCTCATCTGAATTGTCCACTTGACTGGATGAAGAGACACCTAAGGTGAAGAGGCTTCTGGGTGGGTCAGGGAGGGTGTTCCTAGGAATGATTGGCATGTGGGACAGCAAATGAGACCCACCTAAGTATGGGCAGCACAGTCCACTAGGCCGAGGGCCCCGGTGGAACAGGAATGTGGAAGAATGAGGAAGCAGCAGATGCGCTCGATTCCTGAGCGGGTGTTTGATTCCTGCTGCCATCTTCTGAGGACATCAGACCCCAGCTCCTTCACTCTTCCAAGGTGGACTCTGACCCATGACCCTTCTGGGAGTTTCCAGGTCATCGGTCCCAGATTGGGGCTGAGTCATTGGTCCCTCTTGTTCTGAAGCTCCAGCTTCTTGGACTGAGCAGCTACTGGCTCCTCCAGTTCTGCAACCCTGGATAGTTTTTGGTCATGTAAGGCAGACTAATAAACCACATATATATATAGAGAGAGAGAATAAATATATATAGAATATAGATAGATAGATAGATAGATAGATATCCTGTCGGTTATCTTCCTCTAGAGAACCCCAATGCAATGACATATAAATGAAATAATAGGATCCTAAAAATACAAATCACAATGACATGCACAGGCTCCCAACTGACATGCTCAACCCCCAGCAGCACGCGCACGCACGCGCGCACACACACACAAATACCTACTTGTTGTGCAAAAGCATTCTCAGACCTACTTTTCTTGTAAACCCAGGTCAGGAAAGAAGCTATGGACCTGCAGGTAAGGTCTAACCGTTAATTTAATAGTGCCGTTGGGTTAAAGCATGTGAATGTGAATTTTCAGTCTGGACTTTGTGTTTTTAAGGTGCTGAGGATTGAACCAGGGGCACTCTGCCACTGAGCTGAACCCCAGCCCTTTTTATTTTTTGTGTTGAGGCAGGGTCTCTCTAAGTTGCTGAGACTGGCCTCCAACATGTGGTTCTCCTGCCTCAGCCCCCCAAGTTGCTGATTACTGCACCCCCTCAATCTGGACTTTGAACCATGAGAAGGGGACTTGAGGTCTGTACTTTAAATCAGGGTGGCTCTTGTCTCACCCCACGCGTCCCCTCTCTACCTATCCTGTGTCTTCAGTCCTACCTCACAACCACACCACACCCGGAACATGTCAGGTGGATGTTACTGAGCAGCATTTGGACCTGCAAGGACTCTCCTTCGCTGGGACTGTGCGCTCATCCATTCCTCATTCACCTGAAGGGGTGCTGCGTTCCTGCCATGTGCTGGGGCCTCTCATAAGCATTGGTGACCCAGGGGTAACTGGACCCTAGTCCTGTCCCCAGGGCACCATTTGAGGTCCCAGGAGTGGGTAAACACTGAGCATTAAGGGCACCAGGAGAGGGGCCTGGCTGTGTCTGGGGTGGAAGGCCAAGATCATGGAAGGCTTCTGGCAGGAGGTTGAGCCCTGAAGGTTAGGGGCAGTTATCTGTGTGAAAGAGGCCGGGGAGAGGGGTGTGAATGACAGCATGCCATCAGAGGCCCGGAACAAAGTCCTGTGGCCCAGAAGATTCCAGGAGGGCTGGGGGCATGGCTCTGATAGAGCCAACCAATAGAAGACCTGCAAAGGAAGGTGGAGAGAGACAAGGCCTTGGGAACCAGCCTGGAGTAGCTTGGACTGGATCTATGAGAAGGCAGAGAGAGCCAGTAACGAGTGGTAGGCAGGAAAGGGTGAGGACAGACATGCTTCAGCAAGATCAGCGTGGCACCCATGCAAAGGAGAGATGGAAGGCCTCGGTGGGCGGGAGGCCTGGAAGCACGTGGCTCCCTCCTGCTCCATCTCACACACTGCCAAGGTTTCCACTTCTGGGCCAAGGAGCCCAGGGGCCCTTGGGCCCAGGCACCCAAGACATTCTGGGATTCTGGACTGAAGGAATCTCCACCAAATTAGCTCTCTGCTGCCCCCCGCTGCCTCTGGAGGCAACCACACTCTCCCTGGTGCCTTAAGGTAGCAAATCACAGAGAGCCCGTGAGAACGTTAGGCTCTGCAGATCGTCTGCTCTGGTGCAACTACTCAGCACCTATGTGGCACAAAGGTGACAAGTGAATGAATCAGTGTTGCTGTGGTCAGTACAACTTAGTTCATAGGCATTAAAATTTGAATAGCGTGTAATTTTCATAAGTCCTGAAATATTGTTTTCGGTTTGTTTTTTCACCATTTAAAAATGCAAAAAGTCAATAACAGAATAAAGCAAACAACTTGATTTTAAAGTGGTCAAAGGACCGGAAGAGGTGACTTCCCCCAAAGAAGGTAGACAAGTGGTCAGTGGGTACACTGGGAGATGCTCAGGCACTTGACTAAAGCAAATGCAAAGCCAAGCCACATGAGAGGCTACCTGGCCCCTTTGTGGCTGGCCACTGCCAAAGAAGAAATCACATGCATTGACCAGGATGTGGGAAATGACCACCTTCACGCACCATCATGACAATACATGACAGCCATTGAGCAGCTGCTGTGGAAAACAGTATGGCAGCTACTTAAAAAGCTAAAAATAAATCCAGGCACAGTAGCGCACACCTGCAATCTCAGCTACTTGGAAGTCTGCGGAAAGAGGATCAGAAGTTCAAGGTCAACCTTGGCAACTCAATGTGACCCTGTCTCAAAATAAAAATGAAAGGGGCCGAGGATATAGCCCAGTGGGTGAGGCCTAGCAAGCGTGAGGCCCTGGATTCAATCCCCTGTACTGCAAACACATGCAAAAATTAAAAATACAACTACCTTAGGATCTAGCTATTCCACTTCTGGGTGTTTAGTCTTGCATGGCTTAATTACAGCTCTACTTCCTGAGAAATGCATTGTTAGGTGATTTTGTCATGCAAACATCATTGTGTACAGTCTCCAAAGGTCCAAGCCTCCACATCTTTGGGAAATGCATTGCCAAGTTCACACCTGATTGGTTTGTCACCGATGTTCTGACTTCAGTCCTTCATTGAGCGCATACAGTAAGTGCCCAGCCCCGTGACTAGACCTTGTGGGTACAGAAATAACCAGGACACCGTCATTCTCCTGGAAGCTCACAGCATTGTGAGCATTAGCAAGTGCATTTACAGGGCATTCAGCCTGTTTAGGAACTTATTGAAATAGAGGGCTCAGAGGCCAACCCACTAGTGTCCACCATCATGTAGCCTTCTCTTTCTTGCGGCCTCAATTTGTGAGAGAATCTGGTAACCACTCAGCACCCTGGACAGAGATCCCACCTATTCAGCACAGCTCAAAACCTTATTGCCCAGGCCGAGGCAGGACTGTGTGGTCTGGTTGGACTTCCCATCCCATTTCCTTCTCTGCCTGGCACTTGGATAGACCATGTTTCCCAGACCCCTCGTGCTAGATGTGACTGATTTCCAACATGTGGAAGGGGCTCTGAGATATGGATCGTGAAACCTTCCGTTGATGGTCCTCCATGAGCCCTCTTCCCACGGAAGGCACAGGTTGCACCTTGCAGTCACAGAAGGAAGAACCTGGGCTCCCAAAGCAGGGCATGAAGGAGAGATGGCCCAGATCCACTGTGTGGACAAGGCTTAGACTTTCTGTTTTGATTGGTGCCATGGTCTGAATACTGGTGCCCCCCAACTTTGGACACTGGAACCTGATAATGTGACTAGCCATGAGGGCTGCACCCTATGAGTGGAACTAGTGTCCTTCAAAAAGAGGCTCGTGGTGCTCCCTGCCCCGCTCACCCTGGTGAATTGCAGCAACAGGGCACCAACCTTGAAGCTCTCATTAGACACCAAACCTGTCAGTGTGTTGACCTTGAACTTCCCAGGCTCCATTATTCAGTCTCATTAATTTCTGTTACTAAGTTACCAAAAGTAAGGAGCTTTATTACAGCTGCCCAAATGGACCAAGGCACTGGGCCGCTGGGATCGAGAAGCTTACTGTGAGAGTGGCCAGCATTCCTTAGGTGGAACGTGGATGCAAGCTGGGTGGAGTGACCCTAGGTACACACCTGACTTAGAGACTCTGGTGAAGACTGGTTCAGGCATAGGGTGGTGAAGGCAGAAGGCCCACACCAGAAGGGCAAGCCACACACCTGCTCTGGGGCCCACATCTGGGATCCACCGCTAAGCACCCCAGTGACCCAAGACAAGCCTTTCACTTTAGTAACAGTCCAGCGGGCCCTTGACCTGTGACCTTGCAGGGCTCTGAGTGGATGTGAAACCAAGGATGCATTGTGTGCGGGAGATGGTGGACCTGACACCTGGGGCAGTCACGTGCAGGTGCAAATAGGCCATTGATCAGAGCTCATCAAGAATCTCAAGGTCTTGTGCAAATTCTTGTCCTGGTGAATGGAGGCTGGCCTTCAGCTCTGCAGCTGGACCAGCCTCTGGTCACAGAGGCTAAAGTTAATGACACACACCTGGGGGAAGGGGACCTGATTCTGTAGTCCCTCTGACCCTCATCTACACGGCCTTGTCTTCTCTAACCCTCTCCCCATTTCTTCAAATAAATGCATCCACAGGAGCCTTCTTCACTCTCCGCAGCTCCGTCTTAATTTCCAGGGGTGTTTCTGATGGAGGCCATCTACTCTTGGCAACTCTACTCAGTGGTATGGTGTGATGTGTCATCATACACAGCACTGCCCCATGGCCTGGGTGACAAAAGATTCCACCACAGTTTGCTAACCCAAGATCTCGGAGTGAAGGGGAGGTGTGGTGTGCACAGAGGGTCCACCATCCATTCCTCCTGAGAACTGAGGCTGGCTACAGAGTCTTCCTCCCACCTGCAGCTTGCACAGGGCAAGGCTAAGAGGACAACAGAGGGCATGTCTTCACCCCACACCAGGGCTTATCTAGGCAGGAAGGAGGAAGAGGACACCAGACTGTGCTTCCCACTTGGGCTCACTCGGTCCTACAGCACTTGGAGGCAGGGCCTTTGAGCTGTGGGAGAGGAAAGCATCCTGGACGCCTGCTTTGCAGGCCCAATTCCTGGCCTGCCACACACATGCACACACACACACTCTCACACACGGGCAGACTGAGGCCCATGGCAGGAGAACAAGACCAGGTCAGCATGACCTTGATTGCCCTGGCTGCGATTCTGACTGCAAGCTCATGAGAAATTGCCAAGCACTTCTAAATTTCTGACCTTCAGAAACAGTGAGTGACAATAAATGTTTGCTGTTGTTCTATGTCACTAAACTTGGGGGTACTTTGTTACCCAGCAGTAGCTGACAGATATAGTGGGTATACAAAAGAGCAGAGGACCTGACTCCTGTGTAGAAATACCACCAAGGAAGGAAGTGAAAAAAATCTGACATGAGTTTTTGTGATAAAAATCTCATTTTGAGTGCAGGGCTTCCACACTTCCTCCTCGAGGTGTTGTGTTACATATTCTAGAACTTTCCTGGGATCCAAATCCAGCTGATGGATCCATAATTGAACAATGATCATTTTTCCTCTTCTGAAAAGGGCATGCCATCCCTACTCTTCTGGGACTCCTTTTTTCCCAGTTGCAGCACCGTCTGTAATTTCCTTCAGGTCCCGGGGTGATAATCATTTAGGAAAGGCAACTTAAATTCTTTAAAATCCACCACACACCTTTTTAGAGTTTCCCTCCCCGGCTTCTTCCTCCATGACCTCCAAGATCCTTTGACAGCTCCTTCGAACGTTCTGCTGGCGGTGAGAATGTGCAGGTCCTCCTCTGGGTGACCCTCTGGGACCTGGTACACTGCAGTCTCAACCCCACCCATCCCACACATGCACAAGCCCATGTGCACACACACCGGGTTCTTGGAAAGCTGGACAAGACCCATGAGGAGTGGCCATGTGGATAAGTCGTTACCCAGCAGACCACGTCGCTTGCTTGTCACGTACCTCAATTTGTCTAAACGTCGCCTAAACAGGATTATTAAATCCAAGTGGCTGGGAAACTTAAACACAGTCAATGCCAGGCCAAAGAAGACAGGAACAGGACGTGACCATCAATCTGCTCTGCAGTCAGCATCTGATGACCACCACCAGGCGTGTGGCCCTGCTGCCCACATGCAGACACCAAGACACGGGTCACGCAACAGCTCGTGGGCAGAGCCAGCATCACACCACACGCATCCGCCATTCTCTCCTTTAACACGCAAGTATCGGGCAGGGAGGCAACTCAATGGCGAGAGGCCTGACTTCCATTCCCAGCACCAGAAGTTTTTAAAAAGGGATTATTTGTACATATGCTGAAAGAAAACCAAGAATA
This sequence comes from Glaucomys volans, assembly GCA_020662805.1. NCBI lineage: Eukaryota > Metazoa > Chordata > Mammalia > Rodentia > Sciuridae > Glaucomys > Glaucomys volans. Next base: position 533,345 of record JAJEJO010000231.1, read on the forward strand.
ACTGTATGGTTTTCTTGAGGTTTGGGACCCAGAGATGCTGTAGCACAAGGAGGGAACAGACACTGATGGGGGTGGAAAGTACTTTGACCGCAAGGTCACGGCCACATGGAGATTCACTCTGCAATCATCATTAGTAGGGCCTCCCATCTCCCGGCCTCTGGGTGAGGCTGGCATGGTGGAGTCACTGAAACCTTCTCTGCCTTGCCAGGGTCTGCAGAGAGAGTGGCTTAGAGCTCAGCCACTTCCTGTCCCCACCACTTCCTGGAGCAGGACCTTCTTGGGTTACTCAGTACCCTGAGCCTGTGAGGCAGGGCCGTGCTTCCAAGATCCCCTGGGTTTCCTGGGGATTCCCCAAGACTGTATGCAGCAGGCTGGCACATGGTAGGGACCTTGGCACAGGGTGGTGACCTTAGGACACCCTGGGCTTTGATGTGGACTATTGGCTGTGGCTCTTTGCAAGCCAACCTTCTCATTCCCACCTACACAAACACACATGCACACAAATACATATACATAGGCGCATACACATGTACTCGCATACACACACACACACACCCCACATATACAACTACATACACATACATGCTCACACACATGCTCACACAAATACACATAAACACAGACACATTCACATGTTTATCTCATACGTACACATACCCTCACAAGTACCTGTGAGCACATGCACCTGTCCACACACACACACACCCACACACACACTCTTATAAAGACACGCTCACACACACACTCATCCCACTGCCACCAGTTCCCCACGAGAAGTGAGACTAGTGCCATCCAATGGACATACAGTAAGAGCCATGTGTGTCACTTAGACTTTCTGGTGCCCACACCAGAGAGAGGAAAAGACCCAGGTGACATTCATCTTAATGATACATTTGCTAAACCCAGTGCATCCAAAGTATCACTTCGCATGTCACCAAGAGTTCCAGAGATGACTATTACCCACTCTTCCTACCTCTCTGCTGAGACCTTGGTAGGCATTGTGCCTCCCAACTGCCCAAGCGCCCAGAGCCACAAGGGCCACAGGATGGGCAGCTAAGCCTGGGCCAGTGACCTTCCTCCTCCCAGCCTCACTTCCTTCACCTGCTTGGTGATGGGGACCCCCGGAGGCTCTGTCCTCCGTCTACAGCCCCCTGCCACACTGCCTGCCCCAACTGACTAGTGGGGAGTCACCACTGTCGGCAGATAGAGGGACTCAGGGGTGGTCCCAGCACCGACTCAGGCTATAGGAATGCCATTAGGCAGCTCTCCAGCCACCAGGTTAACCAGGGAGGTTCCCAAAGAGCAACCTGGGAGCTAATCAGCTGGAAATTGCCACAGAAAAGAAGGGACTGCTTTGAAAGCTGACAATCATGGAACAGTCCTTTGAGGCTTCCAGTGTCCCCAAAGAGAGACACAGGAGACAGAAAGGATTCCTCTTTAAGTTCTATTTTATTCTATAGATACCAGGGATTGAGCCCAGGGGCACTTAACCACTGAGCCACATACCCAGATATTTTTTATATTTTATTTAAAGACAGGGTCTCACCAAGTTGCTTAGGGCCTCGCTAAGTTGCTGAGGCTGGCTTTGAACTTGTGATCCTCCTGCCTCAGCCTCCCAAGCTGCTGGGATTATAGGCAAGTGCCACCATGCCCAGCTGACTTTGGTTTTAAAATCCTAAGAAGAGACCCCTCATCAATGATCAATACCTATGAAAAAGCAACCAATTTCTGGAATAGTCAAAGAAATATAAATTGAACCAAAACAATGTACTGCTTTTTTTCACACACCAAGAGGCAAATACCTTACAGAGCAATACCCAGGGTTTGTGAAGCTGTTGTAAAACGAGCAGTCTCATGTAATGCCGTGGAGGTATTAACAGGTACAGCCTTCCCAAAAACTTATCAGCAGGACGTGCCAAGCACTTTCTCAATAGGCAGTGATCCCTCCCTCTCTGCTGGCTTCTCTCCTTAGAAAGTCACCAAGAGGCTCCATCGTTAGCCTATGCTGACACATACCGTGACTTAATTGCATAAGCATCATATTTAGGGGGTGACCCTGCCAGTTGCTGGACAGCTCCTTTGGCCTTGGAGGCTCAGCTGATCTTTCTCATCTTTCTGTAACCCCCGGAGGATCGACTGGGAACTAGATGACTCAGGATGGTGAGATGGTCAGGAGAAAATGCCCCAGGCCTAACCAGAGAGCTTAACTCGCCAAGTACCCGGTGACTGTGCTCTGAAATCCTCCGCCATGACATGTTCCCACTGGGGCCATTGAGCACAAGCCACTGCCCCACAGGGGGTTCCCCACAGATGGACTCTAAGGCAGGCCACCATTCCTAATGGCTGGTGTCAGGACTCCTCTGACACCAGCTTCAGGGTGAGGACTCCCCAGGGGCTCTGCCACACCTGGTAGTCTAGCATACTCCTTCCAGCCTTCCTCTCTGTCCCCTCCCTCAAGGACAGATGTACACCATGTACACCGGGGCCTGATGGCTCACCCTGCTTTCCCAGGCCTGCCTGTTTCCTTTCACAAGACTCTTCCCCTGATAAAGGCTTTGCTCGAACTGCAGGCTGCCCTGGCTTCTGTGGTTTGGAAGCTTGGCCAACACGGACGGCCTCACTCACGTGCCTGGTGACAGTCTGCTGCTGGCCACGGTTCTCCTCAGTGGGCAGGGCACATTTCAAAGAAGCTGCAGCTAAAACTTCCCAAGTGGCTCTTCCTATAGTCCCTCTGGCCTCGCCCACACCTGTGGAGGGCGTGTCCTGCAGGGCTCAGTTCCAGGCAGGAGAGGACTGTGGTCTTCTTTTGCAGACAGGCAACCAGAAAGACGGCCAGGGAGTTGCTTGCAAGGGCCTCGGCACACTGTTCGTTCATTCATCCTCCGTGGAGCCTCTGAATGCCCACCGCGGGCTGGGGGCCCTCCAAGAGGCTGGGGTCAAATTTGCAAGCTCAATGCTGCCCCAGAAGCTGCAGGCGGTGGAGAAGGCAGGTGTACAGACAAACGAGCCATGGAAGAAGAGCAGAGGGTGAGCCCTAGTGTGCAAGGAGCGCAGACAATTGGAATGTGATGGTGGAAGAGTGAGCTGAAGGCAGGGAGCAGGCCGCACAGGCCAAAGAACAGAGGAGACCCAGGCCCAGAGGCAGGAGGGCGCCTGGCAGGAAGAGCAAGCAGACTGTCCTCAGGTGCACTGTAGGGAAGAGGGGGAGACAGATGTGTGACTGGGCCCCAGGGGGAGGCCATGCTTGGGCCACAGCAGGAAGCAGGGCTTGCAGTGCATTCCCACGTGGAGGAAGGTCGTAAGGGGTTCAGGGTGATGTGATCTGATTTTCATCTTTAAAAGATCACTCCAGATACTGAGTGGAGACACCACAATAGAGGGCACAAGAGTAGAAACAGAACCATCATGGGACCAGATGCAGCCACCAGAGGGAAGGGACATGGGCCTGAGCAAAAGCTGGAGCAGGGGACTGAGATGAGCCGTCGCTGGGGACAGGCGTGAGGTGGAGTTGGAGGACTGGCAAAGGCTTGGCTGTGTGTGGTGCAGGAGGGAGAAGAAGCTCTAGGAACCACCCTGGGTCTGGGGCTGTGGCCGCTGGGAGTGTTGACAGCCGCGTGGAGACGGGTAGAGGAAGAGCTGGCCCAGAGGTGGCAGTGGGAATCAGAGCCCTCCTGGAGCCAGTGAGACGCGAGGTGTCGCCAGGTTCCACGGGTAGCTGCCATTTACCCTGCTGGAGGCATGTGTCTAGAGTCCAAGCAGAGGAAGGGCAGGAGGTAGAGACCGGAGCCCTTGGCTCAGAGGGGCTGTGACGTCACAGAACAGGATCCACACTAAGAGTGTTGGGAAGAGAAGGGACCCAGGACAGAGCCTGGAGAACTCCAAGCCCCTGGAAGTCAAGCAGAAGCGGAGCCTCCAAGGAGGGTGAAAGATTCCAGAGTGAGGGAAGGGAAGCCAGGAGAGCTGGGAAGTCTGGACAAGAAAGAGATTCCAGGAGGGAGCGCCCCTGTGCCAACAGCTGCTGGGACCTGCACCTTCACCAAGATGAGAAGTTACCATTGGATCCGCTTGCAGGGAGGTCACCGCTGCCCTTGTCAAGCACAGGCCCAGAGGAAGACAGCTGGAGACAGCCAACGCCGGGAGCCCTGCCAGTAGATACCCTGGCCACTGGCTCAGGAAGGGCTGGCATGAGCCAGAGTGGGGAAGCTGGACCCCACAGCTGAAGGAGGAGGTAGTGCCTGGGAGGATTTCTTTGTTTTCTCCAACAGCAAAGCAAGTTTCTAACCTAATGGGATTGATTGATTGAGATGCAGAAGTTAATTATGCAGGGAGACAGAGTGGAGGGGAGGTGGTCTCAGGAATGGAGTCTTGAGAAAGTCACTGGGTGGGCGGGATGGACAGCATGAGCCAGGTCAGATCTTCAATGGAGCAGGGAAGCAGGGAAGGGCCACCTGTGGCGACGGCGAAAGACAGTCCAGGTGCACTCTTGGCAACACTATCTCACGATCGCCTACCTGAGTATTCTGTTTCACGTGCCCCTTTCACTAGGCTGTGGATTCAGAACATGGCAGGGTCTCTGCTGTCCCGCAGCTGTCCCTGCACTGGGAATAAGTGATCCCAAAATTGACTTCCAGCGCTGATGTGAAGAGGCAGGGGATTCTGCTATACAAACAGAACCGATGACAGGAAGCACGCAGGTAGTTCACGTTCGGGGGGGGCCCCCTTCACCCCCCCAGCTGCCTGGCCAGATCCTCAGGGCCTGGCTGGGCCACCTCCTCCAGGAGCCTTTCCATGCTTCTAGCAGCCAGGCCAGCTCCCTTTCTCTAACCTGCACTCGCGTGTGTTTCTGTCTTTCTGTCAACTCTCCCATCTGGCCTGGCGTGAGATGCACTGTTTTTCTCCTGACTGGGTCCTAACAGCATGTCTGCAAGTGGATGAATGGTGGGGTCTCTAGGGACAGAGTCTCGTCCTGTGGCCTGCCAGGCTGTGACATAGTCGCTGCATTGAACTGGATACCTTAGACTTCTCATCCAGTCTTCCCTCTTCTTCCTCCAAAAAGCTTGAAATCAGACTCAGACTCAATCACCAGCTCTGCGCAGACAGCAAGGGGAGAGGTCCCCATTTCCTGTGTGTGTCTAATGGGGAAATGAATTCGACAGGGACCTGCTATAAACCCGGCCAGCAGAGGCAGAGGTTCCTTTTCCACCAGGCCACAAGGAGCTTCGAGACTGGGCCACCTGCAGCCTGCGATTCCTTCTTGTGTCCCCATTCTCTGGCACTGAGCCTGGCTCAGGGTCTGTCCTCTGGGAATGTGCAGAAAGGTTGAATGACAGAGCCCAGACATGGTCCTTCTTCCACTGTGTCCCTTGGACTTTAAGTAATCAATAAACATTTGCTAAAGATATGCCAGAGAAAGCCATCTTAAAGGTCTGACGTGAGTTCCACTCCTCAGGGACAAGAGAGAGCTTAGTGAGGGGGACAGGCTGACTCACTGATGCAAGAGATTAGACATGATCCTTGTGGTTCCTGAAGGCAGAGCCAGGACTGAAGGACAGCGAGGGAGCTTGCCAAGGGCAGATCGCAGCTCAGACCAAGATGAACTCTTGCACAATCAAAGCTCGTCCAGAGGGAGCAGACAGCTCTCAGAGCAGCATCCTCTCCTCTGGCTTCCCAGCAAAGATGACAAAAGTGACTCCATGAATCCTCTTGACTTTGAAGAGAAAAGGTGGACTTCTGCAAATGTCACAAGTGCACAGTCTTTGTGCTGAGGGGCCTCATGGCCTTGTCCACTGTGTCCTCAGTCCATCATGTCCATCATGGTCTGAGGGACATGCACAGACAGAGCAAACCATCAGCTTGATTGCTGATACAGTTGAGGGAAGAATGTGACTTCGGCCAAACGTGGCCTCCATCCCTGTAGTGACCCACCTACAACCTGCAGGCCTTCTTCCTCAGGGGACACAGTCTGCTCTGTGGCTGGCTCACAGTGGAGGAGGCAGAGCACAGGATCTGCTTCTCTGGACAGGAAGAGGAGCAGCTGGCTGCATGGGCTCAGTCCTGCTCCTCTTCCTCCTCCACATGGAGGCTCTGCTCCATGTGGTCATTCAGGGGTCCAGGTGCTCAGAGGCCACGCCCTTTTATGAAACTGCCTTTCATGGTGTCATTTCAGGGCTACCAGGCTGGGGAGGTGAAACCGGGTGGTCTGAAGGACCTTCTCAGTGCACATCCTAGAAGTGGCCATCCTTACTTCCACCCGCCACCTGTGAGTGGAGGGGGAATGTGGGCGAGTGCCAGCCAGGTCCACCCCAAACAGACCACGGGGACTTCCTGAGTACTCTCTCTTAGGAGCACTAACCAAGGAGTGTGTCTGCTTACCAAAGGGCACCGTCGGGGGTCTTTTTATGCAAATGTCTCCAAATCCCACATATGCTCAGGAGCACTTCTGAGTTCTGCAGAGATGTATGTGCAAGGATTTTAACCCAGCATCCTGGGGGATCCTCAAGAGTCCACAGACAGACTTCATAGTGACCTGTGAACTTTGATGGAAAAAAAAGTACATGTTTATTTTCCCTAATCTCTCACCGAAACATGGCATTTCCTTCAATTAAGCCTAAGGGCAATGAGCTGCATTTTCAGTAAATGAATTACGGCTTTTTCAGTAAATGAATCTGTCACCAGTGGACATCGTGGCTGTTTTCATCATATCACAACTGTGGCTGGAACCTCAAAACATCATCTGCATCCATCTCTAGTTTGGAAGTATGGTAATGATAGAGCCCTCAGCTAGATCTGGCTATTTAATGTGCTAATGAGGAAGCATATATGTGAATAACCATGCCGTGTATTTTTAAATTTCAATGCCTTTAATATGGTTGGTTTCTTTTAGAATGCAGAACATTTCATTCTATGCATTAAAAGAGGACATGGGGGAATGTGGCACACAAAAGGTTTGAATCTGGAATGTCCCCCAAAAGCTAAAGACTTGGTCCCCAATGCAGTACTGTCCAGAGGTGGGGCTTCTGGGAAGTGACTGGATCCTGAGGGCTAGGACCTTGCCAGTGGATTAATCCATGGATGGACTATTGGGAGGTGGACTGTGGAGGATGGGACCTAGCTGAAGGGAGCAGATCCTTGGGAGCAGGCTCCTGGTGACTCTGTCTTATTCCCAGCCCCTTCCCCTTTCTCTCTGCTTCACAGCTGCTGTGAGCTGAGCAGATCTCCTCCGCCACACCTTCCCACCCCAATGTTCTGCCTCACCACAGGCCCGGAAACGACGGAGTCAACCAACCATGAACTGAAACCTCAAACCATGAGCCAAAATAAACCTTTCCTTCCCTAAGCTGATTTTCTCAGGTATTTTGTTACAGTGACAAAAAGGTGACTAACACAGAACTCCAGGTTTGGATGAGATTAATTTGCTTCACAGTATTTCAGTATACTTTCTACTGGTGCACTTAAAAAAGAAAGAAAGAAAGAAAGAGTTTTTTGTTGTTGTTTTTTAAGTTCACAGTTCCTGAGGTCCAAGAGCATGGTGCTGGCATCTGCTCAGCTCAGGCCTTTTGGATACATCACAACATGGTGGATGGCATCCCGATGGGAGCATGTCCAAGAGGGAGCGATCACCTGGTGAGTCCGGAATCCAGCCAGGGCCAAGCTTGGTCTTGGTATAACCACCACTCTCAAGGGAACTGGCCAGGGCTCCATGACAACTGCACTGACCCTCCCTCCCAGGGGCGGTCCAATCCCTCCCCCTAGGCCCCACCTCTTACAGGTCCAACCACCTCTCAGCACCCCCAGTCTGGGACCCAGGTTTCCAGCATGTGAACACTTGGGGGACACACTCGAGTCTTATCCAGACCACAGCAGGGAAAACCCAGAAAGAAAAGACAGGGATGGCATTTACAGTCACAAAAAGGGATAAGATACTGCCCAACATTTCCTGAAATCTCTTACGGCTTTGGTATTTTTAAACAGTGATTAGAGACCCAATTAAGCAACTGTTTCCTTTTCAACAGTTTTGTAGACACCTGGGGATGCGTGCTAAGATCTTCCTCCCAACAAGGCCTGGCTCTTCCAGGATGGGAGGAGGGAGATCCCTGAGTGGCAGTGGTATTCCCACAATGGTTGATGTCCTGCTGCCAAGAGGACATCACCAAATATGGAGTTGGGAGGAGCACACAGTGCACTTACCGTCTCAGGTTCCTGGACCCAGAGTTGGAGAAAGGAACGCCAGGCCCAGAGAGGATTTAAGCACAGGCGAGGCTTCCCTGGGGGCTGCTGCTGGGCCAGAAGGGAGTCACAGAGCTGCGGGGCCAGCTCAATCAAGGACATGGTGCGCAGCTCCTCTGTCTCCTACGGGTGGGCAGGAGCTGGGTCTCCTGATGTGGCCACAGGTAGAGGTGGGTTTCAGGGGCGCCTGCACTCTTCCTCACCAAGCTGCTTCTCGGGTCACGAGTCACTTTACCATGCTCCTCAGGTACAGGGACCCGGGTCACCTCAGTGACTGTCCCACACATGTGTTCGCCCCTCGCCACCTGAGTTACCCTTATCGTCTGGGAAAATCTCGAATAATACAGTTTTCAGAAGAGCAGGACCCCGCGTGGTCTGGGTTGAACCTCAGTGCTGCTGACCACATGGTCTCGGGGGGCTGAGCTGACTTCCCAGCCTCCTGCCTCCTGGCCTGCTATCCCACCCCTGGCCCTGGAGACTAGTTCTCCTTTCAATTCCTAATTTTCTGGAACAACCCCAAGACCGAGAGCTGGCTTAGCTGTCTCAATCCCCAAGAGGCGTTTATCCTTAAACAGGGTCCCAAGGGGCCCTGTTTCTCATGGGTCCCTGACCGTGGCAGCCACACACAATTGGATAGCATTGCCACCATATAGACCCAGCTGGCAGAAAACCAGCGCAGCCGTTGGAAAGTGATGAGTTTTGAATCTGTATTACTTTGCTTTTACAATAATGTATTTAATGACAAATTTACCATTTTCACCCCGACTGTTCTCACACCCTGCTTGCAAAATCCCCCAAATGTTTACCTCTGCTCTTGCAGGCTGGCTTGGGCCAGCTGCAGCACATCTGGGTAAGGAGAGCTTTCCCCGTCCCTGAGAGCCGCAATGCCGAGGAAGACTCACACTCCAGAAGATGAACACAGCTGAGACCACTCTGGCAGGCCCCGGGGTGGTGGCATGGGAGAGGGGAGCAGGCCCAGCTGGTGCCTGGCATCTCTGCTCCTGGTCCTCCCCCTTAACTCATCCAGGCCCCACAGTCTGACTCAGATAAACCAGATTCCCATGGGCAGTGGTTGCCCTGGGGACAGGTCAGTCACTTTGGTGGGATTTTTGTTTATTTTGCTTCATATGGTGAAAAAAAGCAACACATGCTTGAATTAGCCAGCTGGACTGTTTCGATGATCCCAATTCTGTCAGCAACGGCCATAGCAACATAATCAGGAGATGATCAGGGGGTGCACCTGCCTCCCTCCTCCAGGCCTGATCGGGTGTCCACCCTGGCCACATCCATGCCCCAGAGCTTCTTCACCTCCCGTGTGACCTGCTGCTTGTTAACCTAGATGTCCACGAGGGACACAGCATATTGACTTCCGTCTTCTCTATGGCTGACTCAGTGGTCAGGGGAACTTGATGCTGGCCAGTGGCCATGCCCATTCCTCCTGGGGTGCTCCTCTGGGGACAGTTGGCTGCCTCTGGAGCCACAGTGGTTTGGGCCACTGAGAAGTGGTGCAAATCTTTGTGTGGCTGTGGACGCCCTTCCTCGCTGCATTCTTGGCTGCAGACTGCTGCAGCTGCTGCAGCTTTGGGAGGGGCTGGACCTTCTTCACCTTCAGTGCCATCTTGGTGAAAATGGTGGCTTCCATGCCACTGCCCTTGGTGGGATGTCACCAGAGCTTGGAGGTCCCATTTCTCCCCTCCTGCCTCAGCTCAGCCTGCTCAGACCTACCCGATCTGCTGAGGGCCTGAGTCCTGCTGCTTAGAGCTTGCCCTCTGCAAACCGCTGGTACCCAGGAAGAAGGGAGGGGACCCTGTTCGCTGCCTGTTCCCCGCATGTTCAAGCTCCTCTTTGCTCAATCCAGGGGTGCTTCTCCTCTGCTAGGGTTTGAACATTTGTTCCTTTCCAAATTCATGTAGAAATTTAATCACCATTTTAGCATACTAAGAGATGGGTGCTTAGAGCATCCAGGGGTTCAGTTTGACCTGCCCACGGGCATCTTGAATTGTAGCTACCAACGGAGGAGTGGGATCATCACTGTGGGGGTGGGTTCCTTTGAAAAGACAAATTTGGGTTCTCTCTCTCCCTGTTGCCCTTCCAGCTTCTACCAGGATATGAGCAGCATGAAGGCCCTGTTACACCTGATGAAAATAAGATCATCCAAGCCGATCACATAAAGCCAAAAGAAGCCTTTATTTTTAGCTGGCCAGCGATGACCCCCTTACACCTAAAAGCGGTGTGCCGGAGAATCGCACGTTAGTTCTTTGTTGCCAGCATTTATAGGGAGGGGAAGGGATTAGGATGGGCTATAGGGAGGGGAGGGATTAGGGTGGGGCTGGCTCTCTCTCCTGATGGCACTCCAGAATCTTTTTGGGGCATATAACAGCCCTTGCCAGATACCAGTCCCTCAATCCCAGTCTTCCCAAGATCAAGAACCACGATCCAATACATTTCTGCTCTTTATCAACCACCCAGTGTATGGTGCTCTGTTATAGCAGCACACACCAGCCTGAGACTCTCTCCTTATCCGGGACTTCAGTTATGCCACCTGGGATACGATGAGCCAAATCCCTGCCTCCTGGGACCCACCTGCCTGCCAAGAGTTTTATGGGAACAGCCCATGGGCACCTCAAAAATGTCCCAAATCCAGCTCACCACTGCTCTCCACGCTTTCCTCCCAGCCCTGTGCTCAGCCCCTGGAGCTCCCAGACTTGGGAGATGAACGAGATGAACAATGGCCCGCAGCCCCCCCAACCCCACTCACCCACCTTCCCCACCCTTCCTCCATTCTCATGCCTCACCTCTGCATCCTCAAGCCCCAGCCTCCCTGTAGCCTCATCCTCCCCTTCCTCCCAGCTCGCCCATCAGGGCCAGCACTTCTCCTCACAGACCTCTCCAACGTGCCCACCTCCCCAGCCTGCCCCACTGGACCTTCCTGCCCACGGGCTGCCATCTGTGCCCCACACAGCCAGAGCTGCCCTTCCCCTCTTCTCCCCTGAGCTTCACCTCCCCGCTCCTTGCTTTGCCACCTTCCCCGCAGCACGCGCACCATGGATCTTTACCTGCACCCTCCTAGGCTGCTGGCTCCCCAGGCCCAGGACCTGCCTGTGGCATCCCCAGTGCCCAGGAGCCATTAGGGGCTGGTTTCAATCCTTGTTGGTAGAAGCCCAGGGCTGGCATCAGGGAGAGGCGGAACCTTCACAGCCACCACACTGCCTGCAGCACGGCCCCGGGCACTTCCCACACCAGGACTCCATGCTCACAACAGCCCCCGGCCCCAGGGCACAACTCTTATCCCGCTCCCCAGAGGAGACAGAGGCTGGAGGGTGGGACAAGCCAGGGGATGTGCCCAAGGTCACGACTGTGAGTGGCAGGGCTGAGTCAGAGTGGCCTGTGCCCCGACCCATGCCCTGGATGGAGGAGCCAGGCCTGGGCTCCTGTCCACTGGCGTTTGAAGACTGAGGGCTGCGCAGTGTCACCAAGCTGAGGACCAGGAAGGACAGCAGCAGACAGACTTGGAAAGCCCGTTGGCAGCTGTTAGGGCTTAGATGTGGGGCGTCCCCAGAAGCTCACGCGAGATGGTGCAGGGAAGTGCAGAGGGAAAGGACTGGGCTGTGAGACCCTAACCTCACTGGTGCCTCAAACCCCTGACAGGGACACAAGGGTGTGCCTGGAGGGGTGGGTCCCAGCGCGTGTCTTTGGGGTATATTTTGTCCTTGTTGAGTGGAGCTCTCTGCTTCCTGGTGGCCTGTCCTGACCAGCTTTCCCCCTCCACACCCTTCCACCCTGATGTTCTCCTCACCTTGGGCCCCGAGGAATGGAGCTGGCCGTCTAGGGACTGAGACCTCTTAAACTGTGAGTCCCAAATAAACTTTTTCTCCTCTAAAGTTACTCTTGTCAGCTCTTTTGGTCACCTTCACGAAAAAACTGACTAAAACCCCAATCTTGCTCTCCTCTTTGACGGAGGAGAGGGTTGAGACTCAGAGAAGCTGAGTTACCTCCACAAAGTAACACAGCTGATAAGTTTCTGGGCTGAGCTTCTCAATCGGGGACTCATTGGGGAATTCAGCCTCGAGGGCTTTCAGAACAGAATCTCCAAGTATCTGGGCCCTCAGCCAGCAGTAAACTACGTATGAAAGCAGAATTTTAAATTGGGGCAGGCTGGAGTTTATAATAACAGCCAGCGATTGGAAAGCAGCCACGGGGCTGGCTAAAGGTCACCAGGAAGAAACGAGATTCAAGTGAGCGTGGCCCAGAGGGGGCGTTTGAAGACAAAGCCATTACAAGTTGGTGCCTCCCGGCCTCAGCAGCCTGCGGGGAAGCCCGCACCCCGCTCGGCCTGCGGGGGGCGCTCCAAGCCGTGTTCTGTTGGCCCAGCAGTGCGAGGGCTGCGCGTGGGCTTACTTGACTTGGGGCTCCGGCCTGCGATGCTATTACAGCACCGTAATTGGTTTCTCAAAGGTGATTCACTTCTCTCGTTAGCAGAGGGAGCAGTTGAGGGTTTCAATCTACCAACTTTAGATTGCCTTTGCGAGGGCGGCCAGCAACCCTCACAGCACGGATTCCAAATGCCTGCGGCCGGCGCCCTGCGCAGGGTTCTGGGTGGAATGCTAAGGGGAGGCCAGCCTCCAACCCAGCGGCCTTAGCGGGGGCAGTAGAGAAGATGGTCAGCTGCACCCTCCATCCAGGCCGCTGAGCAAGCGCAGACCGGTTTCCTATGCTCCAACACTGGCAGGCATTGCCTGGACTCCACAGCCCGTGGGCCTCTGAAATCTGGGGCAGTGCAGGAGTGAGCGTTCTCACCTCAGCGCTCCCGCCCCTGGCCATGCAGGGAATGGGTTGAAGACTCCCTGGGGTAGGAGGTGAGAAGGGGCCCGAGAGGAGCAGGCACTCCTGCCAGTCAAGGTGGAATCTGTGCAATGGGATGGTAATGTGCCAGAAGCCAGGGTGCCGGGAGGGTTAGTGGAACAGACCCTGAAGTTGTCATGCACAGTGTCACCCCAGCTAAGTGTCCCAGCCCCTGGAGTGGGCATTTCTGCATAGCCCCCATACCCAGAATGGGGTGCCCAGAGGGAGCAGGTCTTGCAAACAGTTTTTAGAGCAGGCCCATCTTGTCCCTTCACCACAACAAAACTGTGGCCACATTCTGGAGTGGGGCTGGGCCTTCCCTTGGGCAGCACCCTTGCTCTAGGAGGGAAGCCACACGGTGAGCCTCTGACTTGAATCTAAAAGCCAACCCACTGGGCGGACACCTGCAGGACAGGCCTAGATACAGCTGCTTCAGACCAGACCTGGTTCTCGGCACTGCCTCACCTGGCATGGCAACAGACCGAGGTCCTCCGAAGACGAGGAATCGTTTTTTGCTAATTTTTTTTTTTTTTCCCACAAATGGAGACAGATGTTCTCTGGAGGAAGATGTTCCCAGAGAGGAAATAAGGGAGTTGTGAGCTCAAAAGAAAACAATCTCAGGTTCCAAAAGTAGGTCCCTAAAATGCCAAAGGCCCGTGTCAGCCAGGGAGCTGACCTTCCCCAGGGAGCCCCCAGCAGCCAGGCAGGGAGGTGGTTGGGTCCAGCCTATGACCTTGAAGAACAGACTTTCTGGTAGCAGTTCTAACACTCTGAGGTTCATCTCCATGTCTTTTTTTTTTTTTTTTTTTTTTTTTGGAAACCAGGGATTGAACTCAGGGACACTCGGCCACTGAGCCACATCCCCAGCCCTATTTTGTATTTTATTTAAAGACAGGGTCTCACTGAGTTGCTTAGGGCCTCGCTAAGTTGCTGAGACTGGCTTTGAACTCACGATCCTCCTGACTCAGCCTCTCAAATCGCTTGGATTACAGGTGAGCGCCACCGCGCCCAGCTCATCTCCATGTCTTCAAGGTGGTCTCACTGAAGTTCTACCTCGACCTTGGGTAGGAGTGAGCAGAGGTCTGAGGAATTCCTGTCCTGCCCCCAACTTGGAAGAGCCGTGGCCATCCTTGAGGCTTCATGGGGTGTCAGAGGAGGTCAGCTGTAAAGGAGAACTTACCAGCAGAGAGGGGTTTTCCTGAGAGCCACTGGCAGTAGCTGATGTGTGGTGGGTGGGAAAATGCCCCAGTTCCCTACCAGCTGCCCATGATGTCCAGGGATCCCTGGGACCTCTGACTATGCTGCCTCCCATGGCAGAAGAGACCGTGCAGATGTGGGTACGATAAGGCCCTGGAGATGGGGAGACGACCCTGGGTTTCCCAGGCAGGCCCAGTGTAACCACTCAAGTCCCCACATGAGGGAGGCAGGAGGGTCAGAGTGAGGGATGGGTACTCAGTGACAGAATCAGAGGTCGGAATGATTGAGACCAGAAACCAAGGAATATGGGCCATCTCTAGAACCAGAAAGGACACGGAAGAAGGCTCTCCCCTTGAAAAGGCCTCCCAAAGGGACAGCCCTGCTGACACCCTGATTTAACCCAGGGAGACTGGTTTCAGACTCTGGCCCCAGATATGTGCTGTTTCAGGCCACTATGTGTGTGCTCATTTGTTATTGCAGCACCCAACAGGGACAAGTGGACACCAGGAGTCTCCTGACATGGCATGCTGAAAAGCTGATGCAATCGCCCATGGTAACCGTGCCCAAGATGCAAAACCTGAATTTAATCAGAAAGATACGCAAGGCAATTCTTCAGTTACAAAATGACTGGGCTGCACTCTTCAAAGACATCAGCATCATGAACACAAAGGAAGCCTGAGGCCCTGTTCCAGGTGTTCAGTCTGAAGAGACACAGCAGCAGAAAGCAACGTGTGATCCTGGGTTGAATTCTAGACCAGAAAAAACATTTTTTTCTTTTAATATAAAAGATATTATTGATAAAATGGTGAAACTTGAACAATCTCTATAGACTATATGACAGAATTATATCAGCATGAATTTTCTGGTTTTAATCATGGTTCTATGATCAGATTAGACAATGTCCTTTTTTTAAAAATACATGCTCGCCGGGCTTGGTGGCACACACCTGTAATCCCAGCGGCTTGGGAGGCTGAGGCAGGAGGATCGCAAGTTCAAAGCCAGCCTCAGCAACTTAACAAGGCCCTAAGCAACTCAGTGAGACCCTGTCTCTAAATAAAATACAAAATAGGGCTTGGGATGTGGCTCAGTGGTG
>JAJEJO010000231.1:548802-589185 GCA_020662805.1 Glaucomys volans
GAGGCTCAATGGTTAAGCACCTCTGGGTTCAATAAAAATAAAAATTAATCAAATGCTGAAGTATTTGAGGCCAGGGGAGTATGACTGTAATTTATTCTCAACTGATTCAGAAAAAAAACGGTGGATATACGTTGTACGTGCACATATATGCACCACAGAGAAAATGATAAGTAATGATAAGATGTAAACCTTTGAGATCTGGCTGGAAGGCATAAAGGAAAACTGTGTACTATTCTGGCAACGATTCTCTAAGCTATCCTAAAATATAAATATCTTTTTTAAAAGCACCGCATCACCAACACTTTATTGCACAGAGAATATCTATGACTCTCAGCTGAAAAGTGACTTAAAAGAATTAGTCACTCAGACTAATCTTAGAAACCATTAACCAATTTGTTTCACTTATAGTTTCTTTTCTAACATGCAAAAGAATAACAAATGATAAAAGGCTATGACTAAATGAGTTTAAAGGAGTTCTTTACAATAAGTTCACAATAAAAATTCTAAATGCAAAGGAAATACTGTGTTACAGCTTAATAGCTAGCTGTTGTTCTTTCTTAGTGGTACAGGAAATAATGATGTATCATCAAAATAAAAAGATAGGATAAATAAATACTTTTAGCTCTAACTTTGGCAATGATTAAAATGCCAAATGATTAAAATGATTAAAATGCCTGGGAGAGTCACCCAGAACGTGCTTTCCTCTTCAACAGGCTTGGATGACAATTATCTACCATGCTCAATTGTCGGGATGATTAAAATGTTGCAATGATAATACTCTTAACAGTGACACTTAAGCCAGTGTGTATGCTATGCACTAACTACTAGCACACAGTCCAGCACAAAATAGATGCTCAACACATGGTAAAGAGTCAGGGTCTTGGTCCATGTTCCGTTACTGTAACAAAACACCACAGACTGCATAATGTTTAAAGAATAGGAGTCTATTTAGCTGACAGTTCTGGAACCTGGAACATCTAATACAGAATGGCTACATCTGGCAAGGGCCTTCTTGCTGTATGGTGACGTGGCAGAGGGTGTTGTGTGGTGAGACAGTAAGCTGGTATTTTCTCTCTCTCTCTCTCTCTCTCTCTCTCCTTCCATCTCTCTTTCTCTCCCTCTCTCTCTCCTTCTCCCTCTCTCCCTCTTCCTCTCTCTCTCTCTCTCTTTCTCTCTCTCTCTCTCCCTCTCTCTCTCCTTCTCTCTCTCCTTCTCCCCCTCTCCCTCTTCCTCTCTCCCTCTCTCCCTCTCTCTCTCCTCCTTCTCTCTCTCTCTTTCTCTCTCCTGCTCTCTCCTTTCCAGCTGCCATGAACTGAACAGCCTTCCACCATGATGTTCTGCCTCACCTCAGCTGGAGCAATGAAGCCTGCTGACCACAGACTAAACCTCTGAAACTGTGAGCTGAAATAAACTTTTCCTCCTCTAAGTTTCTATTGTTGGGTATTTTAGACATAGCAACGAAAAGCTGACCAACACAAGGTAGATCTTAGTGCCCCCATGTTACTGATGGTGAACCTGAGTCTCAGAGATGTTAAATAATAGTTCCCCTGTCCCAGAGCTAGAATTAAAACTGAAAGCTGAGCTTTCTATTCAAAACTTAGGATGTGTAAGATTCAGGTCAACTCAACAAACATTTCTTTGAGCATCTAATGTGTGCCAAAAACTGTCCTAGGTGTTGGAAAATAGCAACAATAATGTTATTACTCCCCAGCTTCCCTTTCTAAAGAGAGTTGAGTAGGTCTCAACAGCCAGGTTTCCTGCTGGGATCCCCAGCACCTAAGAAGAAAAGAGGAGAATTACAAAAATTGTATTTTAAGGGCATTTGACAGGTGTAGAATCAACAAAGACAAGATAAGCTAATACTTCAGGAAGGGAAGAACCAGGGTTGAGGAAGTGGAGAAACTCCAAGTTCTCAAAGCAGGCTCAAGGGCAGGTAGAAACCAGAGGTCAGCTGAACCTAACTGACCTCCATCTCAGCTGGGGAAGATTCCTGGTGGAAAACAACAGAATCCATAGTTTCTATGGACTTTTATACAAAATGACCAGCTGATAATTTTTAAAATCATTCTGTGATTTCAAATAAGAAAAGGTGAGTCATAACCAGAAGAAAAAATAGACAGCAAGAGATCCATACATGTTGTGAACTTTAGAGTTCATCAACAAGGACTTTAAAGCAATTAACATTCATATGTTTAAAATAGAGGAATTAATGCATAGAAAACGAAAATGGAGAATTTTATTCAAGCATTTGGAATCTCTGAAAAGGGCAAATAGCATTCTAGACCAGAAAAACATAATATCTCAAATTGAGAACTCACTGAACGTTGGTTTAAAAGCAGAATGGATACAACAGAACACAGAATTAGTGAACCTGAAGATAGATCAACAAAAACTATCTAAACAGAAGCACAGGAGACAAAAATAAGATGGGGAAAAACAGAACAGAGCTAAGGAGGCTTGTGGGATGTGCTCAAAAGTCCTGAAATGTGTGACTGGGATCCCATGTAAGAGATTGGGGCTGAAGTCACATTAGAAAAGATAGTGACTGAGAATTTTCAAAACTGATGAAAGATATTAATCCACAAGTTCCAAAATGTCTATGAATATCAAGCAAGATCAGTACAAAGATGCCCTACCCCCTCAAATCATACTCTGACCCCTAAGAGAGAGAAAGATATTTTTTTTCAGTGTTGGGAATGGAACCCAGGGTCTTTCAAATGCTAGGCACATGCTCTTACCACTGAACTACACCCCAGCCCCTCGAAAAGAGAAATTAAAAGCAACCTCAGAACATTAGGTTCAAAGTAGCAACTGTGACTGATGGATGACTTGTAAAGAGAATTTATGGAAGGCAAAAGACAGTTCAAATGATATCTTTAAAATGTTTTTAATAATCCTCCCTTATGGTCGCTCCCTCTGAAGATGGCCCACATTCACCCCTAAACCTGAGTTCTTACTTTATTCCAAAAAATGTGTCTCCCATTGATTGCTTTCTCCTTGAATGTGTACCTGCTTTCCTAAATAAATATGGGGGTTTTGTCTCCAAAAATAGAATAAAAAAATCCTCTGTCACAGAGCTTTCAGTCTATTGGGGAAGACAATAATCACAAATATATATGTACACTCATATAAATATGAGTTTTTTTTCAATGTGGTATGAATGCATCAAAGAAAAATAAATTCAGCATGGGATGACTGACAGAGAAGGCTCTTGTAGAGGGTGTGACCTGCAGTGCCTTGCTGAGGGTCTAGCGCTCAGCTGACTGAGTAGCTGCTCTTCCACAGGTACCTGCTTTCACTTGGCTCCCACTTGCCTTACCTTTAGATTTCAATCATTCCAACCCCATTGGGCCCACCACCTGCCTGGCACCATGTCTGGTACGAGGGACACAGCAAATCAGACTGGTCCCCAGCCTTGGAAGCTGCCTAGCTCCTGGGAGATGGAGTGGACCACACAGAGCCAGAACAGGGTCCCAGTGGCTAACCTTCAATCCAGTGTTCTTCCTGGGACCGTGAATCTATATCAGGAGACTCTGGGGAGTCTCACAGAGGAGCCACATCAACTGAGAGAGCAAGGCCTCCTTGGAGGAGATTCTTATTGTTTGGTTAACTGCAGCGTGGGGACCACATGGGCAGGAGCAGCGTCTGCCCCCTCCAGTCCTGCTGCTGTGAATGCAACCCCTGCTCTAGGTCTAAAGAGATGGTCTCACACTTACCATGTGGTCACAGCCAATGTGGACAGCTGTTCGTGGTCCTGGTGTGGAACGGGTTCTGCTTAAGGGGGCCCCAGTCACAGGAGGCACCCTTCCCTCCTGTCACAGGTAGGGGCTCAGGCAGGAGCTTGCAGATCCAGTGCCCCTCCCTCCTCTTTCCACTTGTGCCAAAGTCCCTTCTGCTCATCCCATGTGTCCTTCAGATCTCACAAGAAGCTAAAATTCCTCTGGGAAGCCTTCTGTGGCCACCCACACCCAGTTTTCAGTTCCTTCAGCACCTTGTGCCATCATGGGACAATCCGATGGAGGCCTGGCTCTTACTAGCTGCCCGAGGGCGGGTCCAGATCTGGGGTAGCTCTTGGAAGGGTCCCAGGCACCTAGCCCAGCACTGGAGTGGAGAATGTGTGCAGAAACATTGAAGTGAATGAAGAGGACTCCAGACCCACGCTAGGCAGGTGGGCTTCCTGGGCCAAGGTGGCAGGATCCTTCTCCACATCTCCTACACGGTGACCCCAAACAAAGGCCTGGCCATTGAACAAATGTTCAACCTCGTGCTGGGAGTTATAATGAGAAGGGCTTGGGGCTGGGGTGCAGAATTAATTTTCCAAAATCCTTTCTTATAAACAAGTCACACCAACCTCTGGATAGGTATTCAGGGTTAACAAAAGCATTGTAGCAGGTGACATGGACCAAAGTTGCCACTGTGCCAGCTTGTTTGGGACGTATGACCTGCATTATTTTATTTAAGACTCGCAACTGCCCTCATAGGTATTACTCTTATTCCTTTTTATGGATAAAGAAAGCCCGAGGCTCAGAGGGAGGAGGAAGACTTGCCTGGGGTCTCAGGGAGTGAGAGAAAGAGCCACATGGGGCACTGCCTGGCCACAACCCGCACCCTGCCTGCACCGCTGTCCCCGAAGCCAGGGGAGCCCACGACTCCGCACTCCCTGTGCAGCACGGCAGGGGTGTGCACCTTGGGTTCAGCTGTAGCCCCCAAAACAGCCCTTTCTGAGCTAGCGATACCCTACTGCAACCCCACAAAGCTGGTCGGCAAAGCTGCTCTCAGCCAGCCCCTCCAAGGTCAGCTCCAGCACAAGGTAGCATCCCTGCCCCCGACACCTGGGCACCTGAGGCCCCCCATACTTCCTGAGGTCCCAGGCCAGGCCTCTTTGCAGCTGGCTGGTGGATTTCCACACCCATTTGAGAGAACTCAGGGGTGCATCCTGCTCCCTGCCTGCGGGATACCCAGGGCCCTTCCTCAGCGAAGCTCAGCCCTGGGGAGGCCTCCTGGGAGACAGGGACCCAGCAGGAGCCAGTGCTGAGCGTGGCAGTGTCAGGCAGTGTCACACTGCATCTGGAACCTGGAGGACGCTGGACAAGCCCCTCTTCCCCTGAGCTGAGTCTGTAGCACTGGAGTGTCCAGGATGGCTCCCCGGGTGAAGCCACCATCTTCCCTTCACTCTCAGTCTCTCCAGCCCTGGCGGAGGAGCTGCGCTGGGCCTGGCACTCCTGTGGTGTGAGAATGAAGGAAAATGGCACCTTGGTCACGTCTGGTGTGTCCTCAGAGCTCAGCACAGGTGTCCTGAGCTCACCTGAGCCATCAAGGAGACCTGCGCCCTGCGGCCTCCATGCGCACTGAGGCCACTCACTAGCCAGCAGGGTGGCTGAGAGGACCTGGACACAGCTCCCTGCTCCTGAGCCTCTCTCCTAACCACCCACGGTGGTGCCACCTGAAGGCACTAATGACCCGGTGGTACTGCGGGCACATGCACCAAGCCCAGCATGAGGCTGGTAACAGGAGCGCCCAGAGAGGCACCGAGCAAGCTGTAAGCAGATGGGTCAGGGGAGACTTCTGAGAGGAAGCCATGCCCAGCCTGGTTTCACAGCAGAGCCCAGGAAAGTCTCCACCCGGCCTGCCCTACCCTAGGCTTTGCCAGGTCCCCAGGGACCTCCGTATGGCTGAATCCAATGGGCCCCTCTTAGCCTCCATCTCCCAGATCCCTAGGGGGCTCTCCCCTGTTGATCGAGGCCTCCTGTAGGAAGCTCCTCCCTTGCCTCAGGCAGAGCCTGGCTTCCTCCTCCCCCATGGTTCCTCCAAAGTCTCCCTGCCTCCTCCTCTTCCTCTCCTTCTTCACACTGAAGCCCTGGGCTCAGCATGCCCTTTTCCATCCACACTCCTCAACAATCTGATCCAGACCCCCATCCACGTGGCGGTGACTGCGGCCAGAGCTCTCCTCCCCACTCTAGACCTGCATTTCCAGCCCCCAACCTGACATCCCTACCTGACTCTATCAGTTCCCAGGGCCACCAGAGCACCGTATGTGGCATGCTGGCTTTCTGTTACTACACCACAACACCTGAGATAATCAACTTATAAAGCAAAAGGTTTATTCCGGCTCACAGTTTTGTGATTTCCTCCATGATCAACTGGACCATTGCTTTGGGCCTGTGGGAAGGCAGCACATCATGGTGGTAGCCCTTGGTGAAGCAAAACATGCTCACCTTATGGCTGGGAGGAGAAAAGAGTGATGGGGGAGCCGGGCGCAGTGGCACACACCTATTATCCCAGCACTTGGGAGGCTGAGGCAGGAGGATCGCGAGTTCAAAGCCAGCCTCAGCAACTTAGCGAGGCCCTAAGCAACTCAGTGAGACCCTGTCTCTAAATAAAATACAAAATAGGGCTGGGGATGTGGCTCAGTGGCGGAGTGCCCCTGGGTTCAATCCCCAGTACCAAAAAAAAAAAGAGTGATGGGGGAAGGCACCCTGCTTCAACAGCTCCTTTAAGGGCATGTCTCCAATGAACAGAAGACCTCCAGAGGTCCCACCACCTCCCACAGCACCAAGCTGGGGACCAAGCCTTTAACACACAGACCTTTGGGAACCTTTAAGACCCAAACCACGGGCCAGCTCAACAGCTGAGAGTGACTTTCTCATGGTCTGGATGCCGGAGGCACGACCCAGACCTCAGGTCACTGGGTCCTCTCCGGCAGTGAGCTGGACTCGCCTGGTCTCTTCCCAGCCTTGCGTGGTGCTGGATGGCCCACCTGGTGCTCCATGGCTTGGAGCCATGACACTCCACCCAGCCTTCCCTGGCCGCCTTCTCTCTGCCGGTTTCTCTTCTCTCCGCCTGTAAGGACACGAGTCATCCTAGATTTAGGGGCCACCCTAATCCAGGGTGACCGCATCTGAACTGATTAGGCCTGCACAGTCCCTATTTCTAAATAAGGCCACATGCTGTGTCCCAGCTGTCCCTTCCTTGAGCATATGGCACATAAATAACCAGGCAAATCAGACATACGAGGTGTTCACGTAATCGCCCTGCTACCAGGCGGGCCTTTGCTGATGTCCCAGGATGATGACATCAGCCCCTCAGGCCTCCCAAGGAGCCCCCGCAGAAGCCTGGATGTGGAGAGTATGCTGGCCTCAGGGGCAGTCGGCCATGGAGGCTGTGGGAGAGGACAGGGCCCTCCACAGGCAGGTGCCCAGGGCCTCCCCTGCCCGCCCCCTCTGGGTTCCAGGACTCGTCACACCTGACGACGTGCCCATTGAATTCCGCACCGCTGGGCCAGAAGCCAAGCTGCTGCTGTCTCACCCTCCACATTCCCCCAGAGGCCCAGGCCCTGTCCTTGGCCCATAGCCAGTCTCTGCCCCATGGTCCAGAAAGAGCGTCTCAGCTCCAAGAGTCCAGTCCAGAACAGGAGCTTGAAACTGCGGCCCACAGGCCAGATCCACCCTGCTCCTGCTTCCGCCTGACCTACTGAGCCAGGATGGGTTTTAAATGTAGAACACTTGGGAGGGGGCAGGGGAGAGCAGATTAAGATCACTATTTCATGACATGGACATGGTAAGAAATTCACATTTCTGGGCCCACAAAGACACAGAACGTCTGATGGTTGACAGGTCATCTGGGGCCTCACCACCCGGCAACAGCAGAGCTGAACCGCTGTGAAGGAGGCAGCGCAGCTCGCCCGGTCTAAAACTGTTACCATCCAGCCCTTTACACAACAGGCTTGCCAGTCCCGTCTAGAGCGCAGTGATCTGCCCCCGGCAGTCACCATTCTAACATGACAACACAGGGGTCCTCCAAATGAGACCCTCAAAACTCCAGACCCTCCTGAGGCTGCACAGCAGGAGTGTGGCTGACCCAGGATCAGAAGTGAGCGCCCCTGAGGCTCAGCCCTGTGCCCTTCCCACCATCTGATAAAGCAGTGCCCACCAGCCCCACTCCAGTCCTTATGTACATGCTCAGGGACATTTCGCATCCTCTTGGTTCTTACAAACAACTGGACTTTTTTCCCCATCTCTCCAAACCAGTTTCGTCACCAATTTCAATTGGCTTCTATGTTTGTCAGCTTTCCATCACTGTGACAAAGTACCAGAGAGCATCAACTCATAAGGAGGAAGGTTTATTTTGGCCCACAGATTCAGAGGTTTCAGTCCATGGTTTCTTGGCCCTGTTGCTTTGGGCCTGTGGTGGCACATATATCACAGTGGGAGTGCATGGCAGAAGAGACCCTGTTCCTCATCACAGCCAGGAAGCAGACAGAGGAGGAACTGGGGGCCCTTGACCCCCTCAAGGACACACCTCCTACACTTTCCACTACCTCCCATCAGTGCTGCAAGATGGCAACCAAGCCTTCCACACATGGCCCTCAGAAAACCCAAACCATAATAGCTTCCCACTCTGACACTTTTCTAAATTAGTGATGTCCTTTAATTCAAAAATCCTCATGACTCTGACTAGAGAAGGAGAACTGAACAAGTATCCTTCATCCCAGGAAGCACAGGGGTTCCTCCTGCCCTAGTCAGTATTTGTTGAGCATCTACTACGTGCCAGGCCCTGGAGAGGCCTTGGGAAAGATGTGCACCTGCCCTCTCGGAGCTCACATTCCAGTGGAAGAGTCACGGAACCTGCTGAGGGTGGAGATGGAGGAAGACAGGGCCCAGGAAGCACCAGCTGGGCGGGATGTGACAGTTCCAGGGGTCCGGCAGGCCTCCCTGCCAAAGGGGCATTTCAGCTGAGGTCGGGGGTGGGGAGGAGGTTCAAGGAGAGGCAGTGAGCCCCCAAAGAGGACAGCAGTTCTCAGACCCAAGGGAGGCAGAGCCTGGAGCCAGCCAGACGGGATCTCACTGGTATGAGGGAGATGGGTGAAGGAGACACCGAGGGGGTCGGAGCTGGGCCACCTCAAGGGCCACCTGGTGTTCTGTGCACAGGGACTCTTGGGCCGGTTGGTGCAGGATGAGTCACGCGGTTTTCTAAGCCTGGCTGGTGGGTGGAGCTGGCCAGGCCAGGGGATGCGATAGGAGGGTGCAGGGGAGAGAACCAAGCCAAGAGGTACTCAGGGCAGACACCAGGAGGACTTCCTGGACCAGGAGAAGGAGGCAAACAGCAACTGGTCTGCCCAACAGGCTGGATGGCGTCTAAGTGTGTATGATGTCGCACTTCCCAGCGCCTCACCCACCTGCTCTCCAGCCTCGGGGTCCTTCGGGGAAGACAGGACACTGTGGATCCGGGAAACGGTGTCGCCCAGAGAGGGAGGTGCTGTTGAAGGACACTGAGGGAGCAGGGCTTCCTGGGTATAGCAGGGTGGTACCCCACGCTCTTGGGGAGACCCCTGAACAACTGGGATCCCTCCTGGATGACCACCTGCAGCCTGCGAGCGGAGCCCTTGAGTCCCAGCTACTCCAACCTCATTCAGAAGGGAGAAGGAAGTTGGCTGACTCCAAACCCGGGGCCCCGCCTTTCCCCTCTCCCCTGCCTCTCCCACAAATCCTGTTTTCCCGCTTGCTCCGTGGAGACCCGTGTTACCTGTTTGCCTTGTGGATGAGCAAGTGAACGTCCTCCTTACCTGGGCCTGTGATTCATTCTTTGACAGGAGGAACTGCTATCATCCCCACTTTACAGAAGAGGAAACTGAGGCTCGCAGCTTGAGTAGCCTGTGCAAGCTAAGCGGGAACCAGTCGCCCATCCCAAACTCCCGCCTTCTCTGGGACAGCTCAAGCCTAGGAGGAACTCCAGATCCTCCTCTGTTCCAGGGGCAGTGGAGTGGGGACATACTAGGCCTCTGATCTGATCGTGCTGCCTGGTGCCAAAATATACTCCTTGAAACCCCAGGGGTCTGGAAGGGAGCTAGACCCACGGCCCTGGAGGAAATCTGGAATATGGAGGAACCAGGGCTCTTCCTGGAGACGCATAGAAACCTGCCTGCCTTTCTTTCCAGAGGACCCGGGAAGGTGGAGAGAGCCCTGGGTTTTAGCACACCTGCCAGTAGAAGGAGCCCGGCCGAGGCCCAGGCCAGGAAGGGCTCGTTCCCAGAGCAACACCGCCATCTGCTGGTACCCTGTGGTGTGACCGGCTCTGGGACCAAAAAGAAAAGCATCTGGAAAACAGCATCCAGGGGACAGGTGAAATGATGTTTCGCTGTTTGGCATCAAACTAGAGAATATGCAGAGGTTTGATCCTATTAGCTCTTTATTTTTAGGTACTTGGGATTGAACCCAGGGGTGCTCTCCAACTGAGCTGTACCCCCAGCCTATTTCATTTTTTCCAGACAGGGTCTTACTAAGTTGCCCAGGCTGCATTCAAACTTGCCATCCTCCTGCCTCAGCCTCCCAGGCAGCTGGGATCACAGGCATTGCCACCACACAAGGCCCCACTGAGTGTTGAAGACCAAACCGAAGATGAGCATTTGTTAATTATTCAATAAATATATACTTAGCACTCCATGAAAGAAGGTAAGCCGGTCTCTGCCCTCTGGGAGTTGTGCTCTGGTAACAGCTGGGGGGTCACCCGGACACACACACACACACACACACACACACACACGTTGGTAAATCAAAGTCACAAGAAGCTGTGGGTTTGGATCAGCCTCCTGCCCTGGGCCCAACGGACCTGGCTAAAAATCCAAAGGACTTGCTGATGCTAAGGTTCTATGTCACCAAGCCAACACTAAGTGATCTGACTTTCCAAGAAACCAGGAGAGAGAGGAAAGGAGAGAGGGAGAGAAGGACCGGAGGTGGGGGTGCGGGTGGAGAGAGAGGGAGAGAAAAGCAAAATCCCAAGCAGGGCAGTTTCAGGCCGTCTGATAAGGAAGTTCTCTGTTAATCCTACCAAAAAGGAAACCTGATGTTAGCCACTCAGTTGTTTTCCATTGCTCTGACCCTCTGTCCCACGTTATGGGGAACATAAACTAGAAATGGACAATCTGCTTTTCGTAGTTTTTTCCTGCTTTCTTCAGCACTTCTGTCTATAAACCCCACTCCCTCTGCTTAGCCCACCAGAACACATTCTATTTGATGAAATGAAGTTCTGCCTGATTTGAGAATCTACACAGGAAACCAATTAAGACCTTTAAGCTACATTGTTGTAATTTTGTCTTTTCACGGTACATAACAGGATGCTGTGTGTGTACATCCGTATGCATGTGTGTACATGATGCCTGTGCACATGTTTGCCACACACACCACACACGCATGGGCACATTAGCATGCAAGCTTGGCTGTGGCATGGACCAATGTCATGAATAACCCAAACAATAAAAGGTGACATGGCCTGAGGAAGCAGAGGTCTGCCTCCTGCAGGCGGAGGAGAGGGCCCTGAACCCTGAGAAGCCGCCAAGCAGGAGAGAAGAACTTGCCAAGGCAGAGGAGAAAGAGCAGAGCCTGTATCCAGGCTGACCAGGCAAGAGGAGGCCCTGTGGCTGGGCAGAGCAGACGCCTGGTCCAGCTGAGGTCCTTAAGCAAAGACCTAAATCAGCGAGGTCCAGTGTCCCCAACATCCCCTTTTGAAGAGTCACCCTTATAGTTGAACCTTTGCAAATTCTCCCAGCACAAGTCCTCTTTCAGGTCCTTGAGTTGAAATAACTGCTGTTTCTGGAGAAACCACATTGGCCTGCACCAACCTCAGGGCTGGTTAGTTTGGCCAAAAGCAGTTAAACCAGGTGCAATCAATAGTCCCAGCTGCAACGTCCACCATCGTTGTAAACAGCCTTTTGAAGTGACCTTTAAAAGGCAAACTGATGGGTGATTACATCACGGAGACCTCGGCTAACCACCTACAGGAAAAAGGAGCAACTCAGGTGTCCTAATGGACTTAAAATCCCTATGGGAGTGGCTCTACGTAGATCCAAACTGCTTGAAAAATGGAGATAAAAGTCAGGGAAATGGGCCGGGCGTGGTGGCCCCAACGCCTGTAATCCAAGCAACTCGGGAGGCCGAGTCAGGAGGATTGCGAGTTCAAAGCCAGCCTCAGCAACTTAGCGAGGCCCTAAGCAACTCAATGAGACCCTGTCTCTAAATAAATACAAAATAGGGCTGGGGATGTGGCTCAGTGGCCAAGTGTCCCTGAGTTCAATCCCTGGTTCCAAAAAAAAAAAAAAAAAAGTCAGGGAAATGTGCTCCGGGACCCAAGTCTCAAGCTACCACCTGTGGGCCAGCCCAGCCACGCTTGGGCCCTTGCTACAGATGCGGTCAAAACCTGCATTTTAACAAGATCTCTCAACGACCGGTATACATACTAGAGTTTAAGAAGTGTTGCTTTTGAAAACCTGGTTCAGCACTAGAAAGTTCTAGTACCAAAACAGACATGAACGTTGGGAGTGCAGGTAGAACGTTGTCAGAGTTGTTTCACAAAGTATAAGAAAAAGGTAATGGCCAGGTATGGTGGTGCACACCTGCAATCCCAGAGGCTTGGGAGACTGAGGTAGGAGGAGCACAAGTTCAAAGTCAGGCTCAGCAACTTAACGAAACCCTAAGCAACTTAGTGAGACCCTGTCTCAAAATAAAAACTGGAAAGGGCTGGGGATGTGGTTCAGTGGTCGAGCCCCTCTGGGTTCAATCCCTGGTACAAAAAGAAAAAGGTAACATTTATAAATTGATATTTTATATGTGTAACTAGATTGTGTGGTTAGGATCATGGGCTCTGAAGCCAACTGCAAGGGCTTATATTCTATTTCTTTCACTTTTTCAGCTGTGTGTCTCTGGGCAAACTACTCATCCCCCCTGTTCCTCAATGTACTCATTGGTAAAATTTCAAATATATATTAACACACATTTAAGATAATTGAAGTACTATATATTTAATTTATTTGACTGTCATCTATATCCATAAAAGATTTTATATTTAAACTATTTAATTTTTTTAAAGTCCTTTCATTGGGAAAAATGAGAAACAGTGGCTAGCTTTATTTTATAAACCCAGATGGTTCCACTTACGCTGGATTTCAGCCGGCCAGGTGAGCTCATTTCTTCTCAGTTTGGGTTAGCCCGAGTCCCTGCAATAAAGCAGGTTGCATTGACCAGCTCTGCTCATCTCTGGGAACGCTTGAGCGGGGTCTTCAAATGTTAGCAATTGATTAATGACCAGATGAAAATCCAGAGACGTGGAGAAGCAGTTTGCCCAGACCTTCCCCACTACAAGACCTTCCCCACTACTGGGCGTGTGGATGACGGTTGGGGTTACCCCTGGCATGGAGGTCAGAGGGCTCTACCAGGGACGGGGCTCAGGGAGGAGGCTGGAGCCCAGGCAGGAGACCCAGCTCATGCACCAGCTCCAGGCAGGTGAAGAAGAGGACTTAGAACTGTCCCTGTCTCACATGGCTCTGGAGGGGCGTGGAGATGCAGGGCGGGCTTCAGTGGGTGTGTGTAAGAAGGAATCCAGGCGAGGGTGGAGGGGCTGAGTGCCCAGAGTGGGTGCTGACCGCCACTCTGTGTGTGGTCCTGACATTCCTGTGTCTTCAGAGAAGACTTCACCTGCGGGTTCCAGTCCCAACCACTTACGCATAGGGCACCCTGGGAAGGGCCAAGGTCCAGGGGTCACAAGCTGGCCTGGTAATGGGGGAGGTGATTGGTCAAGACTACCAAGACCTAGTCACTCTTAAAGAAGTGTTGGGGCTCCCAAGCCCAGGCAGGAGGACATTCTCCCCCTGAGTTGGGGGTTCCCAAGACCACCACCACAGGCGTGATGATTCACCAAGAGGAACCACAGGACTCAGAAAATCTGTAACGTGGGTAGAGTGAAAGGCCTTAGATGCACATTTTAGAGGAAAGGAGAAGGTTCATAGGGCAGAGCCCCCGAGAGGCCGGCAGCAACTCCCTGCTGCCCCTGCAGTGGAATCACGTGGCAGGTAATTTTGCCAGCAAGGGCGTGACTTCTGCAAGGTGCTGCCAAGCATGGAGGTTCAGCCTGGGGTCCAGGGTTTTTCCTGGTGGTAGCCACATGGCCAGACAATGTCTCCATGATTGGCCTGAACCATGGCCACCTGCCACCCGCCCCAGAGGTCACACTGCTGCATCAGGCCCAGGCCCCAGGCACCCCAGGTTTTGGGGTTACCTCCCAGGAGCACGTCAAAGGCCAGTCCTCTCTGCAGCCAGCAGGGCTTGGAGCACTCCAGTTAGCGCTTGGCTGCTGACGACTCTCAGACGCCTGGCTCGGGTGTGACAACTTTCACATCACAAGGGAAGGCGGCAGGTTCCTTTCCAGCAGCCCACACTGCTGGCTGTGGGACTCAGGAGAAGAAAGGAGGCCCGCTGGTGTGATGGACCCCAGATCCAGTGCTCCAGCCCCAGTGCCAGCCAGTCTGTGGTGACCCACAGGCACATACTCAAATGGAACCTATGTGTAGGTGGACGTTAGCAGCTAGTCCTCTGGCTATCCCTGTGTGTAGGTGGACGTTAGCAGCTAGTCCTCTGGCCATCCCTGTGTGTAGGTAGACGTTGGCAGCTAGTTCTCTGGCCATCCCTGCCTCTCCCCAGAGCCCCCAGGCAGCCACCAGCAGGTGAGACTTGTTTCAGCACCGAACCACCAAAAGAACACACATCCTGAGACAAGCCAGAAGAAAGCCCACGACTCAACCCAGAATGTGCCAAGATGGCAGGCCCATGGCCCCTATGATCTCCTTGCAGCTGGTCTTAAATTCAAATGGAGCTAAGTTCATCCAAGTACTGTCCCCAGCACCAGCGAAAGGATCCCAAGGCATAAAGCAGAGACAAAGGCCGAGGTGGGGAGAGACACCTGGGCCACCTTCTTGAGCAGTGTGTGCATCTGTTTCCTCAGGCTCTGCAGGGCCACAGGCCCAGGGCAACTTGAGAAAGACCTGAAGTCTGGGGGACCCTGAGGAATCCAGTGAGCTCTGGCAGGGCAGCGGGTGGGCTCAGAGCTCAGGCGCTGTTGGGTAGTAAGTAATGAGCAGTGGAATCCCATCCAAGAATGTGGCAGGGTCACCAGTTTTCTATAAATTGCTTTTAAGGCTAATGAACAATCGAGTCACTTATAGAGAAATAACAGGTGCACTAACGCTGAGAATAAACAGGGGGACCGAGGGGGAGCCAGGTAGGAAATATGTCAGAAGGAAAGGCGGATGGAGCCGACTCCTGCCAGGCCTGCTGGGACCACCGCACAGCCTGGATTCCCGGCCCTGGGCTCCTCCGCCTGCATCAGAAGGGAAACGTCCTCAGGAGCACAGGTGCAGGTGCACTGAGGTCAAGGTGGCCTGGTCCTTGATCCCAGCACATTAACACAGGCCTGACTTGTGGGTGAAGCCCCCTGAATGGGGTGGTTGCCATAAGAGTTCCGGAGAGGATCAGCTAGGTTCAAAGCTCCCCCGTCCAACGTGGGGGAGATAAACGCCTGATTGAGATGACTGCAGAGGTGGCCCCGGCTCCGGTCAACATCCAACAGCAGCAGGAAACGGCGCTTTGTGGTCCTCTGCTGGGAGGTGACGCTCTCTCCTGAGTGCTCCCTGCGTCACGCTCCCTGTTCTGCCGCTCACTCTCAAACTCCCCTGTGGGCTTGACCAGTCTGACTTTAAATGTTCTCTCACTAGGACACAGAGATCAAGGTTTGGAGCCTCAGCTCCCCACCCTCCTGGGACAGTGGCTAGGGAGGCATGGAGGGTGTCGCTCTGCCCCAGAGCTCATGACTCCATGGGGTGCTTCAGAGATAGGGTTCCTCAGCTCCCCAGCAGTTCTCCGATTCCCAGGTGAGCTCCCTCTCCTCCAGGGGGAGTCTCTGGCCCAGGATCCCCAGAGACCCCACTGTGGCTACTCCTGGCTCCCCTCCCCTGCAGGGTAACAGGCCTGCCTTTCTCAGCCCCTCCACCCTCCACCCTCCACCCTCCACCCTCCACCCTCCAACACCAACACGCCCACCTTGCTGTAGGGGGCGCTCTACACCTGAAATGGTTTCCTGCCTGGGAAACAAATAAACCAGACATGCCTGGCCAGGGCTATCCCAGGACATTGTTAACCATCCTTCCCCACAAGGTCTGGCAAGAAGAACCTGGTGACACCGAGACAAGCCCTGGTCTGGCAGGAAGCAGCTGTGTAGGCCCAGAACCCTGAAACAGCTGGCTAAGTGCCAAAGTACAAGTGTCCATGGAGGTCACCTTTACCTGGTAAGGACAGGGACACTAAGAGGAGGCTGGAGGCCACAGTCTTCCTCCTTCTTCACCAGGCGACTCCAGCCAGCACCCAGAGGGTCCCGAGGGGGAGCACCTGCAATGGCTCACAGCCTTCAGGGTAGCATGGTGTGTGGCCGCCTCCCTTGGGAACATGGACTGGGTAGAAGCTCCAGGGTCCTTGAAGCAGCCCTGGGCCTTGGGGCAGGAAGCTTGGAATCCACTTCTGTAGCGCGGTCTGGGGGTAAAGGAGCGAGGGCTCCAGTTGGTGGCTGTTGGCCCCTGACTCATGATTCTGCAGGAGGGGAGCAAACTCGAGGGGGGTAGAGTGGGCCCTGGGGCCACTTTTGTCACTTGCATGCTGACGTCTTCCCCATCACCAAGCAGCTGTCCTTGATGGGACTTAGAGGTGGCGGCAAAGGAGATGATCTAGGAATGCAGGTGCTGCCGGTACCCCCAGGACCACTGTCCTCCAATGACCCCAGCCCAGGAGACCCTGCTGCCCATGCGGACTCTGCCATCATGCAGAGTCTCTGCCTGCTCAGCCACGCCTCTTACTATGACTTGGACCCCTGTCACCCATTCACTTGGAAAATAAGGAGTTTATTTTCCTAACCCTAACCATTTGACCACCTATATGCATGCACTGTCTAAAGTAAAAATTAACCAGCTAAAAAATTCAAATGAATGGGATTATAAAAACATACACTTGCCTGGCATGGCGGTACACCCTTCTAATACTGGCAACTCGGGAGGCTGACAGGAGGATCTCAAGTTCAAGGTCAGTCTCAGCAACTTAACAAGACCCTCAGCAGCTTAGTAGAATTCTGTCTCAAAATTTAAAACAAACAGGGCTGGAGATGTAGCTCAGTGGTAGAGTGTCCCTGGGTTCAATCCCCAGTACCTTGCAAAAAAAAAAAAAAGTATACTTGCTTAACCATATTGCCAACAGCCAGAGGGGATAGAAGGGCAACTGTGGGAACAGAGGAAGGAGGGCAGAGGTGAAGCCTGGGCAGAGGGACATCACTGGAAGAGAGGGCTCGGCACTCAGGGCAGCAGGTGTCAGTGTGTGCAGAAGTGACACAGGTCAGGGTTGTGACTGAGGTCAGGTGAAAGTTCAGGGAAGGCCCCAGGTTTCAGGAGCTGCTCTGCAAAGTACCTTGGTGACTTCCTGCTTTTGGCATTTCACCAAGTTAAGTCCAGTGGGACTCTGGCCTGGCCACATGTCCACATACCACAGGAGCTCAGGGGCTTTCCCTGGGAACCATCTGCACTGACTCTCCATCTGTCTGCCCAACCAGGCCCATCCCACTGCACTGATCTTGATAAATGACATTCCACCTCTAACATACTTAACAGTTGGAGCCGGGGGTGACATCCAAATGGCCAGGCCTCCCAGTTCTTTCCTAGGGAAGTACAGATCAGAGCTGGTGGGGAGAGAAGCTCTTCCTTGCAGGCTGCAAGGATCTCCCTCCGGACCCCCAGCGGAGCCGCACCACTACTGCCCCGGATGTGCTCATTGGCCTCCAGGGTGTGATAAAGTGTGATGAGCACGGCTCATGCCTTAAACCCCAGCAGCTGAGGAGGCTGAGGCAGGAGAACCACAAGTTCAAGACCAGCCTCAGCAACTTGGCGAGACAGTCTCAAAATGAAAACCGAAAAGGGCTGGGATGTGGCTCAGTGGGAGAGGACAAAATAAACAAAAAGAGTCATGGCTCCAGTTCCAGCCCACTGGGCAGTAACTGGGCCAAGTGGCCTGACCTCTTGAAGACAGTCATCATCTGAAAAGAGGAAATAGTGTCCCCCCTTGCCTATCCTCGGGGAGGAGCGAGCTGGAGATGCCAATGCTCAGTCTGTCCTCCCACCCATCTGCCTCCACCAACTGGGGTCTACCAGAGAAACCCAGGAGACCCGTTGTTTTCCTTTCCGGGGGCTGCCGTCACCAGCCACCTCAAACTCACAGCTTTAAACACCACCAACTTTTCACCTTAGAGTTCTCGAGGTTAAAAGTCCAAATTCCACTTCACTGGACCCAAATCAAGGCCTGTGTTCCCTCTGGGGATTCCAGGGGAGCATTGCGGCCCTGCTCTTCCCGACTTCTAGAGACCACCTGCAATCCCTGGCTGGGCCCCTTCCTCCCTCTTCAGAGCACATGGTTCTGACCTCTGCTTCCCTCGTCCTAACTCCTGACTCCAACCCTCTGCCTTCCCTTCTAAGGCAGCTATTAGACCCGCCCAGGTGACCCAGGCTCATTTACTTACCTCCAGATCCTGAGTTCCATTCCGAGTTCAAATTCATCTGCAAAGTCCCAGGCAACACAGCCACAGATTCTGGCGATTAGGATGCAAACATCCCACCACACAGATTTTTTTCAAAGTCCACCAAAACTGAAGCCTGATGCTGTCCCTCACCCTCACCTCTCTAATAGGGCACTTGGCTCTCCCAAGAGCGGTCGCTATCGCTGGAGCTAGAGAGTCCCCCAAGGTCTATGGAGTGAAGGTTTGTTCCCTGGAGTGGATTACTAGGAGGTGATAAAGGCTTCAGGAGGTGGGCCTAGCCGGCCTCAGTAGTGTGTGTCTGTAAATCCCAGCTGCTTGGAGGCTGAGGCAAGAGGATCCTGAGTGTGAGGCCAGCTTGGGCAGCACAGAGATCCCACCTCAAAACGTGTGGCCTGGTGGGAAGTCCTCAGGTCACTGGGGGTGTCCTTCAAGAGGGCTGGGGCAGGAGCGGGGCCATTTTGCTCTGCCACACACAGGCCATGATGAGCTGCCCACCACAGGCCCAGAGCTACAGGGCCAGCAGACTGTGGGCCGGAACTTCTAATCTGTGGGCCAGAATAAGCCTTTCCTCTTTATTAGGTATTTGCTGTAGTGACAGAATGTCCCCAAAGTTGTTCTAAGGGGACTTCATTTAGGAATCATGGACAAAAGTTTAGAAATATTTTTAAAAGCCAGAATGGCAGATCCTGCTAATTCCCAGGATCACAACTTCTCTGAACTGGAACTGAAGAGCTGCTCAAGTTCTCCTTCAGATTCAAGGTATTGTAAACCCGTGTCAGACCCTGGGTCTCCCACCTAGCAGAAGGTTCAGCCCTGACTAGCCCGAGTCCAGAGTCAGGGCTCAGCACGGCCTCCCCAGGGAGGCGCACTCATCTGGGGTTGCTGTGACCCGTGCCGATCACCCACTTGCTCAGGACTAGTGATGGGCCCATCCCACACTTGACCATCAAATTTCCTATGAACTGCGAGACATTTCTAACTTATTTTTCTGGCAAAATATATCTCCATAAGAATTGCTAATGAGGTTCAGCAGACCCCAGTATCGTGATCCTTGCTGATGAACTGGGATCACCTCAAGGTCAAGCTGTGTTCTTTCAAGGTAACTCCACACAATAAAAGCCTAACATATCACGTCACAAGACTTTCCACTGTGGCCTGCAATATAGTTTTATTAATTATTCATTCATTCATTGGTACTGGCAATTGAACCCAGAGGCGCTTTACCACTGAGTTACATCCCCAGCCCTTTTCATTTTCTATTTTAAGACAGGGTCTCACTAAGTTGTTTAGGGCCTCCCTAAGTTGCTGAGGCTGGCCTTGAACTTGCGATCTTCTTGCCTAAACCTCCTGGGTCGCTGGGATTACAGGTGTGTGCCACCATATGCAGCCTATAGTCATATTTAAAAAATTAAAAATCAGCGAGTCAAACTATAAGCTAGGGAAAATAGTTTATAAGAATCCTTTCAGGCTGAACACCCATCTGTCCCCTAGAGCAGCTGAGATGACGTGATAACAGTATTGTAGTTTTAAGTCTTGTCACATGCCTTCAAAGATGAACCTGCATGTTAGATACAACCAGACACAACGAGGCTGATCTTAGCAGACCTGGACTACTTCTGCTCCCTCAGGGCCTTCAGTGTGGTGGACAGCAGAGAGCAATACCAAGTCCAGACGGACCCGACACACTGGACTCAGCTCCTGTGGGCCACAGCTTTGATGGACAGGATCTTACCAACTCCTAACAGGCCTGAGTGGGTGGCACTTGTTCTTTTCCCAACCAAGTAGGAAAAGGAGGTGACAGCCCTGAGGTCAGTGGCACGTCGCACATCCAGGAAGTCCCAGAGCACAAAGCCAGGGGCCTGCTCTTAGCTACCATGCTGGGTTGCTAGGCTGGTAAACTGCAATCATCGTCCTCTCATGACCAATCCAGAAGAAAGGAAGGAAATTCTTCAGTTGTGCTTTACACAGATTTGTGAGCACTACGTATACTGGCCACAGGGGATTCCTGAATGAAGTCAGGTAAGAAGCAATTGTGCTGGAACAATCTAC
The DNA here is from genome assembly GCA_020662805.1 of Glaucomys volans. NCBI lineage: Eukaryota > Metazoa > Chordata > Mammalia > Rodentia > Sciuridae > Glaucomys > Glaucomys volans. Next base: position 569,239 of record JAJEJO010000231.1, read on the forward strand.
AGAGAAAGAGGCCACGGAACACCAATGTTTATAGCAGCTCTATTCACAATTGTTGTAAAGTGGAACGGGAGCGGCCTGTCGGGGTGAGGAGGGTGAGTGCGACGGTACTACCACCACGCCGGGAGCTCAGGTTCTGAAGACCAGGCTCGGTTTAATGCAGAACAAGCAAACATTTATAAGACATTCACTAATCACAACCTGCCAATATCTGTTAACACCCCCGTGCCACGCTCCCCATCATGCTCGTGCTGGGCTCGTGACCAGACCAATTAAGGGAAGAGAAAGCGCCTGAGCTCTGTGTCCTCAGGTACTCCCACAATTCCCCCTTTTATTTGTGCAGGCATGTGTCCTCTGGCCAGGAGTGACAGCATGCTACCATGGGGTGGCCAACCCTCATGGAGGCAAAAGGGGATTGCAGCTGTGCCTGTCTTAGGTTGTCCCCTCCGGGGATCTTACCCGTCATTGACTACCAGCCATTATCAGTGAAGCTCCAATGGTGACATATTAATGTAAGAAGGGGGTAGGTCTGGGAGTTTTATTAGTCCTTTTGGTCTTTCTTGCTTGTCTGGAGGAGGCATGCTGGATGGTCAAGCCTCTAAGTACACAGGGGTTCTGTCCTGCAGGCGGGTATGCTGGGGCTCCGTGCTCACAAACAGCCACAGATCTGCTCGAACTGTCGCTTTGAACCTGTAAGGAAGGCTTGCAACATTTTGTGAGAAAAAGTAAAAAACATATAACCTTTGATATTGAGGAGAAAAAATACTTTCTTATACCAGAATTAGGAGAAAAGTCAGCATTTTCATTGTGAGTTAGAGGACTGGCTGGGAAGAATTCTCTTTTTAGAGCAGGGCCCACAAACAACAAAACCACATTTGAGCATAGCTGGATTGCTTGTTCCCCAGGAGGACCAAGAGTTTGAGTGTGATTAAAAGCTCTTTTAATTCATAAAGGGGGTATTGCCCCATCTAGGGCCAGGCTGTCAAGGCAGCCGTTTGGATGGTTGTGTCTCCTCATTTGAGCTACTGGTGGGTATGGCTGGGACCCTCTTGGAGTCTCGGGTGTCGAGGGGCCCGCTTCCGAGGAACGGTCGGACGTTCTTTGCAGGCACCCAAATAGGCGTTGATGAATCCTGGGGAAAAACACAAGCAAACCCTCACCCTTGGGTTAAGAGGGGATGGGGGCCTTGCCAAGTGAGAGTAAACAGGAAAAACTTGTGGAGGTTTTTTGGGCAGATAAATGAAACCTTTGATGGAGTATTCGGGCTCGCTCCAGTGCTCAGCAGCCGCCCCACGGACACCGCCCTGCACTGGCGGCTCCGGGATCAGTCTTGGAGCCTGCGCGTGCCCGCCACTCACGCTCGCTCCCCCCACCTCACTGCAGGACGTGGCCGCAGGTGTCAGTGGTGTTTTTGAAGAAGGGTGAGAGCGCTGCCTTAATACATCCCAAATGTTTTCAGGATTAATCCAAGGGGCCAAAACTAGAACCTCATTCCAAGAGTTATCAAGGTGTCGGGCTTTGACCTTAAGACCACGCTGTGAAAGTAGGACCTTAAGGGTGGCTAATTGCGGGGCGCGCTGCACGGAAGGAAGGGTCCCCATTATTCAGGAATAATTGTAAAACGAAAGTGAAAGACAAACAGAAGGAGGCCCTAGGAGTGTTGCGGATCAATGCTGGTGCTTCCGCAGGGGACTTCCAGCGCTCGTTAGGCGCTGGCCATGTGCCTGTGACTGTGTCTCGGGAAACCCCAAAGCAGGGCGGGTTCACCGCTCAGACGAGATCAGCGCAGAAGGAGTGGCCCGGAAGAACCCGGAAGCGCCGCAGCTCACAAGTGAAAAACCAGGGAATAATACAAGACACAAAGACGATACAACACATACGAACAATGGGCGAAAAGAGGGGCCAACCCCACCCTGCTAGGCCCATACAACAAGGAACATACAACAAAACCCCTTGCAAGCAACACAGAAGGGCTGATATCACTGGGTAGAAAGTACACGGAGGTTGGTCCCCTGTTTGTGCTTCCCATTTTCGTGCCTGGTGTAATACTTGTGGCCAGCATTCAGGGTCCCCTATGCCCTTAGAATTCATCCATGGACAAAGACAGATCATTAGATCCCAAATATGCCCGAGTTCTTTATCATCTACCTTACTATGCCTATTGCGCAACAATGCCTGCAGACTGGCCACTTGGTTTGTCTGTGAAGCGGAGGGTGAATTACCCATGTAGCTTATGTTGTGCGAGTCACTCACCCGGGATTACCTCACCCTCTGCTGGAGTGAGGAAGATGAGTGCAGATCACTCACCTGACTTGGGCTTACCTTACCCTCTCGCAGGGGTCCCTGTTTGGGCACCAAAATGTTGTAAAGTGGAACAGGAGCGGCCTGTGGGGGTAAGGAGGGTGAGTGCCACGGCGCTAACACCACACCGGGAGCTCGAGTTCTGAAGACCAGGCTCGGTTTAATACAGAACAAACAAACATTTATAACAGACATTCACTAATTACAACTTGCCAATAGCTGTTAACACCCCCGTGCCACGCTTCCCATCATGCTCGTGCTAGGCTCGTGACCAGACCAATTAAGGGAAGAGAAAATGCCCGAGCTCTGTATCCTCAGGTACTCCTACACACAATAGCCAAGCTATGGAACCAGTCTAGGTGCCCTTCAACTCATGAGTGGATAAAGAAAATGTGGTATATATATACAATGGAATATTACTCAGCCATAAAGAAGAATGAAATTGTGGCATTTGCCATAAATGGATGGACCTGGAGACTATCATGCCCCAAAAAACAAAGGCCGAATGTTCTCTCTGAAATGCGGATGCTAACACCCAATAAGGGGGGTACGAGGGAAGAATGAAAGCTCATTGGATTAGATAAAGGGGAATGAAGGGAAGGGAGGGGGCATCGAATGGGAAAGACAGTAGAATGAATCAGGCATAACTTTCCTATGTTCTCATGTGAGTACACAACCGGTGAAACACCACGTCATGTACAACCACAAGAATGGGAAGTTATACTCCATGTATGTACAATATGTCAAAATACACTCTACTGCCATGTATAACTAAAAAGAACAAATTAAAAAATAGGAAAAAAAAAAAAAAAAAAAAAAAGCCTGTGGGGCAAACCCGGATGTCCGTTGTCAGGGGTCAGGAAGGCTTTCTGGGGTAGGAGGCAGACTTCTCTGTGCCCCCAACCAGGAGCCCTGGGAGGCTTCTGAGTGGGCAGTGGAATGGCCAGAGGTGTCTGCAGGCCATTCTGGCTGCATTGGGGAAAGGGCCTTGGCGGAGAGGGGGACCTCCATGAGATCTCTTGGCTTAGACCCAGGCCAGACCTGCCCTCGGCTCCACTGCCCTGGGCTCCAGAGGAACTGCCAAGCACTCTGTCTCCCAATGTGCAAGACTATAAAATCGCCACACGGCTGGCGACGTTGCTGCTCGGGTGGAGACAGAAATGCCACTTGAGACGCATGCATCCTAGTCATTGTGTAGTCTCTGGACCTTAAGCCAGCCCCTCCCTGCTCCATCCCCTGCTCTCCATCAAACTAGCTATACGGAGTTCACAGGTCTCCTTAAAGCTGTTTTCTAGCAGGGCATGGTGGTGCAGCCTGTGATCTCAGCAACCCAGGAAACTCAGGAGGGTTGCAAGTCAAGGCCAGCCTCAATAACTTAGTGAGACCCTGTATCAAAATAAAAAATGAATAAAGAAAAAGGGCTGGGGATGTAGCTCCGTGGTAGAGCATCCCTGTATTTGACGAGTCCCTCCCCAGTACCCAAAAATAATGATACTTTTCACATTTATTAAACAGTTCATGATTATAAGTTTTTAAAACTTATAAAAACAAATCAGCACTTTGTGTGATCAGGCCCCAGTGCATCTCTTCTCTTCGGTGACTCAGTAAGGAAGATAATGCTCTCTGACCCACAACTGAGTCACTTCAGCAAAACCCTGCCAACGGGGACGTCCCTCCTGTGCCCTTAGTGTGATCTCCGCCACAAACAACAAGGGGCCTGACTTTCTGAGATCCCGCTCATTTCTGCTATTCAGTGGATGGAGCAGGAGTTTTCTTAAACCGGCTGTTACAGCTTTAACAGTCACAGGAAAGCTTCAGGCCCCAGGTCTACACACGTGAATTCAGCAGAGCCGGAACCGCACTCAGAGCCCCCTTGGCTGGGCGCCCCCACAGGGAGCATGCTTGAAGCCCTGCGTTCAAGTCCCAGCACCAAAAAACGTTATTTTTTTTTAAATAGCCCCAAAAGTTCTAGCATGGATGAAGTGTCATGACGTTTATATAACTACCAGTCTAGGAAACTCACAAAAACTGCCTGAAATCATGAAAACGCTTGAGCTAAAGTAACTTCATCCATCTCTAAGAGTCTAACAGGAGTCGGAAGCTGTGAGGAAACGGGGCCGAGGTGCCACGCCAGACACCCGGAAGCCACCTGCATCTTGGGAGGTGCCAGGCAGCACTGCGGTCTGCGTGGGGAGCTGGCCAGTGGCCGCTCTCTTCTCACGGTGAATGCCAATTCCATGGACTCTACAGACAATCAGCTCTTCAGGTTCACATTAGATAGCATCTTTACTTTTCCACTTGGTGAAGACTGGTTCAGCACAGAGAAACATTGCTAATTAACTCCCGGAAACAGCATTCCACTCCGAGTGCTCAGTGGCTTCCAACACCTCCCAGTCCTCTGGGGACTGTGATAGGCTCTCACCGTGACTCATGAGCACCCGTCGCTACATTCACCTGGCAGCCTCCTCCCCATCCCAGAAACGTTCCAGACGCTTCTTACACTGACGTTGCCTTGCTAGTAAGCTTCTCATCATTTCTCTTTTCCAGAATGAGCCTGAGGAAATAGAGCCAGATTCTGGGGAAAGTCAAAAGGGGCCCTGTGGGAAAGTCCCCTGCTACCTACCAGGTGTGAAGGCGAGGCACCATCTTGCCTCCAGATGTGCGTGACCCACAGGCTGGTGCCCGTGTAAGTGATTTGTCAATGCCATTCCAGGACAAGGTGACCACCAGGGCTGGCAGCACAGGCAGGACCTTGAGCACAGATCGCGGGCCTTCCTTGCAGAGCCTCTGCCCCGGGGGAGCACCAGCCTCCTCTGTGACTCCACCCAGGCTGAGCCTGCAGACACAGAAGGGACGTCGAGGTAAACACCACGGACGGAACCTTCCGAGAAGGAGCTGCTTTCCTTCTCCTGCAGCCTTGCGGCTGGTGGGCAGCGAGGGCCATCCTCTGATCTGGCCCAGTGGTCCCCAGTGAGGGGCTCCAGCTTTCCTTCCCCTCCTAGTGGGAATCTCAAAACCTCTGAGTGGGAGTTGGCAGCAGATCCTGCCCCCCGGAGGTCCTCTCCCGGGGCGGCAGCCCACCTCCCAGAGGAAGCCCCTTTCAGAGTCAACCTAGGGGTTGGAGCTGACTGAGGAGGGGCTGGAACCCAGCTGGCTCACCTTTGAGAGACGGCCACTCGCTGGAGGACCCATCCTTCCTCCTGCCTCTGCCACTGTAAGATGCACTTCCACGTGGAGGCCATGTGGCCACCTCCTGTGGAGCCAAAGACATGGCGACAGGCTGGGCCTTCCTCCCACCCCCTCCACGCAGCCCTCAGGCTCCTTCCGGCCAGCCTCGGGATGCAGAAGCACTGTGAGGCTTTTGATATCAAGACACCAAGCACTGGGGGGTCTCTGCCATGGCTCCAATCATTTCCTCTTTTATAAAGGCCCAATTTTAAAGAAATAAAATACTCATTGAAAGCCAAGCCTAGGGGATGGTGGATGCCCTCTCCCAAGCTAACCGCCATGGTGTGCCTGGCACAGGGCTGGGGGCAGGCAGGCCGCCACCTCCTCAGCCTCTCTGCCTCCCCCAGCCTGCCCTGGAGAGGGGCACAGTGAACTTGGAAGAGCTTGAGAATCACCGCTGATTACCCAACAGACAGGGCCACGGCACTGAGCAGCCTGCAGACGTGTGCCTGCAGGATTGACGACTCGCACATGCAAGCTACATCTGTGTTGGCAGTTTATTTAAAAAAAACAACAACAACACCCCCACTATCACATTTCTTCTTTGTCATTTTCTTTAATAGAAGAAATTACCAAAAACTTGGAGAGGCGGTATATTATCTTTACAGACTGACATATTCATGACCCCTGAATCAGGCAAAGAATAAAAGACAATATAAGAACAAATTTTGCTTCCAGCAACATCATCACACAACATTTGAAGGGTTACAGTGCAGTGGTTACAATGAAGTTCACGGTGGGATGCTCTCAGCCCAAAGACGGACAAACTAAAATCACCCGCTGCTTACGAGCCCGGGAGCCGCAAGCACCGCTGCGAAGGGAGACGAGGGTAAGGCTTTCCCGGCAGGTGGCGATCTGGCTGAGTGGCCTGCTCAGCCGACGCAGCACCCTCACTTTGAGTCTTGGTCTTTCTTTTCATCTAAAAGGGCGGAGCGAATCCCCAGCTTTTTCAGTTCTTCCACCAGGTCCCCGTTCTGGTGCATCTGCAGCAGAATGTCACAGCCTCCCACAAACTCGCCATTGAGGTACACCTGCGGGATGGTGGGCCAGTTGGAGTAGTCTTTGATGCCTGGGGAAGGAACAGGGACACGTTACTCAGTGGTCAGAGCTGAGCCTTCCACAGCAAAATACGATGTACCCACCCCTGGGAGAGAATCTGGGTCCCTCCCCTGCTTCCCCCACTCCTAAAGAGCAACGTGCTTTCAAGGCAATTGAACTAGGGTTTCACTCTTCCCATGATGACTGCTAGGACCTCAGAGAGGTCCTGTGACCTCTCATTTCCCACGGTTTTGTGAGAATTAGATGAGGCTTGAGTAAACTACACAACAACAGTGGATTAATGACAGAGGACTGGGTTGGTTAATTTAAGTCACATAAGATATACAAAGCCACAAACCTGCCGGCCTAAGTTTAAAAACCAGAAGAAATGTCACAGCCCACTTCCAAGAGGAGGACTACTGAGCGTGGATCCCTCAGGATAACCAAGCACCCGATCAGGAGGCTCCCACCTGTGCGCTTTCCTGCCCGTCTGCCCTGGTGCTCGCCACAGTCACTTGCGCTCAAGAAACGGAGTTGCAGTCTCATCTTTAATAATTACTTTTACCCAGAGAAAATCCCCCTCCCATGGTACCAACCACAGCCCCATCCTCCTCCACCACAGGGAGGGGCTCTCCATGGGCAGGGGATCCAGCTCGGCACGACACCCAGAGTGACTTACACAGGTAAGAAAGGGCCTGAACTCAGCAAGTCCACGTCCTGAGGCAGACACTGGGCTCAGGGAAAGTGAGACCCTCTCTGTCCTCAGGAGCTCAGTGCACACAGAAGAGACAGGGCACTGGCTCTGCGACTGTGCACCAGGAGAGTGTCCTGTGTAACTCTGGGCCGTGAGGATGATGGTCACAACAAAGCCCTGTCGAGCAGGACAGGAATGTGCTTCCAATGTTAAAACATTAAAAAAGCGTTCTTTCCAAGCCTGGCACAGTAGTGCCAGTGATCTGGGAGGCCGAGAGAGGAGGATCGCTTGAGCCCAGCGATTGGAGGCCAACCTGGCAGCACGGCAAGGCCCTGTCTCCAAAACAAACAAAACAAAAGCAGACTCTTCTTAACATCCCTCTTCTCCATCCTACTTCGTTTTCTGCTTTTACGTTGACTCAGCCACATTCAGGGTTGATGACGTTAGAAACAAGATGGTCAAAATACGGCAGAGATCATTAACCACCACAGATGACGCACCCGGTAATTTTTTATTTATATTTATATCTATTTATATAGATATTTTTAAATAATATAATGAGCATACAAATAAATGAAAGAGAAATAAACAAATTCTTCAAGTAAAACACACCTCTAGGCTTAATCCCCAGTACCAACAAAACAAAACAAACAGCAACAACAACAAAAAACAGATTACAAATTTTAAAAATGGTTAAGTGGAGATTTTATGCAAACTAAAAAAAAAAAAAAACAACTTATTCTTGGTACACTATTATTTGTTATCATTTATTTTCCAAATAAAATCACTAATTTGTGCTGGATCATAAATAACTGTCCCAAGATACAAAGTATTTTTCTCTTAAAAGTTATTGCTTCTTAAAAATAGAAGTGACTTTGCTCTAAACCATACGTCTGCGATCAGGGCTGGAGAAAGACCCTGAGTCACCAGCTTTTATCTTTCTTCTCCAGGCACCACACATTAGGAAACGGTCACAAGCCAGGTGTGGTGGTGCATGCCTGCGATCCCAGCTGGGGCAGGAGGACCGGGAGTTTGAGACCAGCCCCAGCAACTCAGCAACTCACCCACCGGGACCCGCATCAAAATAGAAACGGCTGGGCACAGTGCGGGGAGCGGGTGGGGGGGTGGGGGGTTCGATCCCTGGTAACAAAAAAAAAAGAAAAAAAGTCGGAAATGGTCACAATGTCACAGGTCTGGAAAAGCACGCCTCTTAGCACTCTGGATGTCTGTGAACCCTTCAGCTAGAGGCTCACTCGGGGGCTCCCAATGAGGTGTGAGTCCCCCAGAGTGTCTGTCCAATACCACTGGTCTAAGTGCCAGAAACTCCCTGCGACCAACAAGACCACCACCTAGCCTGAGCGCCCGCCTCGAGCGCAGGCGAGTGGCAAGCCACCCATGCACACCTCGGTGTCCGCTTCTTTCCAACTAGGAAATTAGTTGTGACTTTCTGTCACAATAAAAATTTTGCCAATTACTTTGTGAGGGCCTAAAATTTTAAAATCACCAAAAATGAAAATAAATCTGCTGCCTGAAAACTACCCCTAACCACATTTATTCCTAAAAGGCATAATTTTTTTTTTTAGTAGAATCTTTGCTGAGTAAAAGAATGAACTGGTAGCCGGGCGCGGTGGCGCACGCCTATAATCCCAGCACTTGGGAGGCTGAGGCAGGAGGATCGCGAGTTCAAAGCCAGCCTCAGCAACTTAGCGAGGCCCTAAGCAACTCAGTGAGACCCTGTCTCTAAATAAAATACAAAATAGGGCTGGGGATGTGGCTCAGTGGTGGAGTGCCCCTGGGTTCAATCCCCAGTACCAAAAAAAAAAAAAAAAAAAAACTGGTTTTTATCAGTCATTTGATAGTGCCAGACTCAAAACATTCGACTCGTTTCCTTCATTGAGTTTCATGTTGCTGTAGAGGGTGAGTCCTGACTGTCGCGTAAGAGAGGGGACCCCACCGGAAGCCTTACTGCCAACACTACCAGGACGAGTGGCCTCTGGCTGCGGCTGGACTGCAGAACGTCCTGAGCCCAACACACAGCCCAGTCTTTTGGGAGACCAGGTCTACAAGGCCCTCTGCTCTCACAGGCCCCTCTGCAAGTTCCCAGCTCACCCTGAGAACTCAGGCCAGCCCAGGGAAATGACGGGGACGGCATGTTCCTGGCAGTGTCCCAGGAACCCAGGAGCTGACATCCCTCAAGGCTAAATGTACTGGTCTTCAATGTCTGGACTCACAGGGGCCATGGGCAGCTGGCGGCAAGGCAGGGCTTCAGCATCCTTCCTAAAAACTGAGCTGTTCTTCGTAAGAAATCTGATACTAGTTTAAATCCTTAAGAAAATATCCAATTGTTCCCTACTGAGTGAAGTGAGAAACTTTTAATAATGAAAGAATGCTGTTCATCGTACGAAATTCAAATGAACCCCGTGGACCCACAAGTGACTTTTTAAACAGGGTTTATTTCTCTTAAGCTTTGCTTTTCAAAAACTGCCATGCACAGTGATGGTTCTTTAAACACCACTTAAAATAACTCGAAGTCAGAGGGCCCCTCTTGAAAATTAGAAAACCAGACCCAAGAATGGATTTTAACAATGACCATGTTTCATATATGCCAAACAGCGAGCCCCTGTGGGACAGAAGAGGCAGAGCACAAAGTTACATACCAAAGTAATGGACACCACGATTGGGCGCTCTTTCTAACAGAAAGTGTCTTGCCTACTCCATCAGAAAGAAGCTGCTACTCCAACACGTCAGGCCAGTGCACCTGGAAACTCCCCTCCAGAACTTTCAAAAGGTACTTTCCTCTGAGTCGGAGGCACATGCCAGCCATCCCAGTGACTGGGAGGCTGAGGCAGAAGGATCACAAGTTTAAGGCCAGCCTAGGCAACTTAGGAAGAGACTATTTCAAAATAAAATAAAAAGGGCTGGGGTGGAGTTCACAGGTAGAGCACAATGCTCTCTCTGGGTTTGATCCCTGACCACACCAGTGTGTGTACGTGTGTGTGTGCGCGTGCGCGCGCAGCTCTGCCCTTGCCCGGCCTATGTGAGGCCCTGAGTTCAATCCCCAGGCCATTTTTAAAAAAGTACTTCCCAAAACACATCTCCTTCAGAATACTGGACTTCACTCCTGGTTTGGACACTGGGTTGTTCATGAGCACCATAACTAGCTTGCTTTCTTCCGGTAGAATTTCTCCACATGTGGATTAATTCCAGCTCTTACTTGCTTACCAGGCTCTGTGACCTTGGGCAAGTTACACACCTCCCAGGGTCACTTTCCTAACTTGATAACCCAAGCATGGAAACCAGCAGACCCTCTCTAGAGGAAGACAATGATGCAGAGCCCACTTGCTGGCTTGCAGATGCAGCCTGAGAAATCTGCCTCTCAGACTCAGCTTCCTCATCTACAAAATGGGACTACACTCCATGCCTCACGGATGAGACGCAATTTGTGAAATGACCTAAGCTCCGAGCACCGTGTAGGGTACAATGTGGGCATTCTCTCCCTGTCAATGTCCTCTATCTCCACTCTCCACAGTAATGCCCTCCTACAGGGACTCCGGTCTGCGGTGCATCTGTCCTCCTGCCCCTGAGCTACACCAGCTGCTGAGTACCTGCAGCACCCAGGACTGTCTGACATCCCGCGCATACTTACACAAGCTGAGCTATGTACTAATTATTTTTTCAGCTTGCTTTTTTACTAAATACTATATTTCTGAGGTTTAGTGGGCTGATCACAACTACCTCTAGTTCACTTTTAACTATCCACTCACACCTATAGCACAGAATTTACCCACCACATGCTCAATCCGTTACCCAACTGTCATTATTCTCCAGGTAAAAAGTGCTTTACTGCCGCAGCAAACTCACTGGGAAGGGTGCGCTGTTTCCAAATGCAGAATAAACATTAAACCATAGGATGTGGCACTGGAGGGAGGGAGAATGGCTAACAGGCACCGGGTGAGCTCGACACTACCTTCTAACATGCTGCAGCCAGTAGGATAACTGGTGACAACCAGTTTTGAAGAGGGTTCTGAAAATCCCCAGCACAAGGAACCAAGAATCTAAGGCAACTACTCTGATCTGATCCTGCAAACAAATACCACACCAGGCCCCATGCATGCATACAAGTAGGTGTAAATTAAAACTTTTTAATTACGAAAAAACAATAAGATAATGGATATTTATTCAACAAATATTTGAATCTCTATTCTGTCGGACACTATTCCCAATGCAAGGGACACACAGGTGATTAAACAAGAAGAAACTCAAGGGTGTTCATAACGTCTTTAAGAACACAGAATTTACACTATGATGATAAGTTAACAAAGGCCGTAACTGATCCATTGAGTCACGGAAGCCTGTTTTGCACAAGCAGCAGAGAGTGCCGCAGGCAGCTGCGTGACATGTTCTCTGGTGTGCAGGGGGCAAAAGACTAGGTCCAGACAAGCAGGATCTGTTCCGTGAGAGGTCTTGATGTGACCCAAGGGACAAAGGTGACTGGGAGGCAGCACCACACTCCACCTTCCTCAAGACCCCTGTGAACTCCAGATAAAGAGGAGGGCAAGAAGGCCTCCCTGCATCAGGCTTCTGGCACCCAGGCCTGGGAACCCGCGGACAGTGTTTCCTTGGACTTGGGCCCTTTGTGAAGCTCAGCCTTCTCTGGCTCAAGACAAAAGGAAGGGCCAATTGCAGGAGCCCTGCAGCTATCATCAGAGGCAACCCCGAGCCTGGGAAAGGCAAGCAGACACATCTTGGCTGGCAAAGCAAGCACCAAGCGCCCCTCAGCCTCTCCTGGCAAACTCCAGGTGCAGAGCAAGAGAAGAGGAGTCTCATGCTGTAAAGTCCTAACCGGCCACAGTAGTGCACACCATGAGCACGCCCTTGCGTCACCCTGCCCAGCCTGAACCTTAGCACGTCCACGATATTTTTCTAAGCAACAGAAGAGGTGTATATGATACTCCGTATTTATGAAGCACATTCTTTCTTTTTTTGTTTTTTTTTTTTGTGGTACTGGGAATTGAAACCAGAGACTTCTGCGAGCTAGGCAAGCACTCTATTGTTGAGCTACATGGCCAGTCCACCCCCCCCCCTTTTTTTTTTTAAGACACGGTTTGAAATTGCCCAGGCTGGCCTGGAACTTAAAATCCTCCTGCCTCAGCCTCCCGAATAGCTGGGATCGCAGGCATGTGCCACCATGCCCAGCTATACAATGCATTTATTAACCAAAACAACAATCCAGTGAAATTGAAAGGTCAAGAAAAGTGAGGGTTAAATTCCTCTCACTGTTGTTTGAGCACTTTAAAGACATAGATTAGATGCCAGATGTGAAAGATAGAAGACAGAGACACTAATGTCATCAGTAATCATTATTTCTGCTCTTACTTTATGAGTCATAGTCCTCTAATGTCTTATCTCCCCTTTCATTAAGCAGAATGTAAATTTACAAACCAAAGAAGCTCAAAACTTTACCCCACATAAGATACTAACCGCACAACTTTTTGCTAACAGCCATACTGGCAATCTCCAGGGGCCTGCAGTAAGGTCCCAGATGAACACTGCAGAGTGGTTACTCTTATCATTAAAGCCAAGAAACTGGCTTTAAATGACGGCCACTGGTCCCCCTGTGCATGATAAAACCTGGAGCTGCGAAACTGGCCAAGTTCTAGTTCATCAGGCTCATGAGTGCAAAGCATGGTAATGTCACATCGACCTAGTAATAATAACTTGCCCTTCCACCCTCCACTTAACACACCTCCTAGGTTTCACCCAACAAAACTACTGCTGGTAGCAAATGTAGGATCATCCAACACCAGAAGTTTTGTAAGGATGAAACAATGCGGGGGGAAAAACCACTTAGAAAAGCATAAAGTGCTAATAATAAAACAGCTACCATTTACTGGGTGCATTCTGTGCCAGATGAAATGATATGCACTTTCTGTCATTTTTCCTTTTTTTGCCAAGTTTAGTGTCATTATCCTCAATTTACTGAAAAGGAAAATGAAGTTAGGTGTGTCTTGTGTAAGGCTGTATCACTCATTGGCCACAGAAGACAATTCTAACCCAAATGTGCTTTCCACAACACCAGCTTGTCCCATCAACATAAGGAATGACCACGGTTAGTAACTTCAAACGTCCATCCTAACACAGAAACTGGAATCTCTTTTCAGCACAATGTAACCAAACAGAAGTACCCAGCCAGGGAAGTGCAGAGAACCAGCCCCTCAAGATTCTTAACTGGAAAACAGTGGCCCCAGTTTCCCCCATAGGAGGAACGAGTATAGCTTTCCCATTTCTCCATTGACACCAACCAATCGTTCCTTGCCACGGAGCAGGACCCTACGGGGCACTATAGCACATGCCTGTAATCCCAATGACTCAGGAGGCTGAGGCAGGAAAATTGAAACTTTGAGGCCAGCCTCACAACTTAGTGAGACCCTCAGCAACTTAGCAAGAAGACTGGAGATGGAGCTCAGTGGTAAACCACCCTGGTTTCAATCCCTAACGCTACCCCCACCCCCCACCTCCAACATACACAAAAGGAGCAGGTCTCTCTCTCCCCGCACCCCAGAATGGAAGAATGTTGGTAAAGTACTTGCATCAGAGATGCTAATTAGCTGTCACAGCCCTCTGCCTCCCCCAAAGACAACAAAAAGTCACAGACCCTGCTGCTTCTGGTCTCTGTCCCTTTGGACTCCAAGTTGAGGCAATGAATTAGTTTGTGTGCAGAAGTCCAGTCTGTAGTGCCAGCCCTCTCCTTGTAGCAACGACAGAGGATGGTGGCTGACACCCTGAGCCTTGGACCATGAAAGGCCAGCTTCTGACCTCACTAGTCTCAGACAAGAGCAATGTGGCCCTCCTCCCCCATAACCAGCACCAGTCCCTATCCACAAGGCAGGCCAAAGGCTACCAAGTCCCTCAAGGTGTTCCATAAAGCGCCTGCCTGCCTCCCAGTGGGTACTGGTACAAGCTCCTCTCTTGGCCCCACGTTCCCAGTCTATGGGGCGGGGAGTCCTGTTGCTGACCACCCTTCTCGGAGCCTGCCAGAGACAGCTCACCCGTAAATGCCTACTCACCTCGAAGTGAGGATAGGTTCCTCGGGCTTTACCTAGTCCAAGCTGGCAACAGTACAAGATCCCCAGACCCTCAAGATCTGCGCGAGTCAACTACACCCTCACCCTAACCTTCTACCCAGGACAGTACGCCGCTCCCTAACGCCGCTGGAACCCGCAGAGACCCCTGCCCGTCCGCGGCGCGATGCTCGAGACTCCGCCCCGCACTGCAGCACCTCGTCCCCTGCCCTCCAGCTCCCAGGCGCCGAGGTCCCAGGCCGCGACCCCCTGATCCAGCCGCACAGAGGCCTCGGCGGGTCACCGCACCCCGCGGCCGCGGGCCTGACCTTGTCGGAGCTCGGGGTCGTCCAGCACGTTGTAGGCCGCGTAGTCGCGGACGCCGTGCAGCCGCAGGATCTGCACCACGGCGTTGCTGAAGCCGCACTGGGGCTGCTCCGGCGTCCCCTTGAGGAAGACCACCACCTTGTCCTTCTTCACCAGCGTGTCCAGCTGCTCCGCCCGGCCGCCGCCGCCGCCCGAGCCCGCCGCCCGCACGCCGGCACTCCGGAGGCCGCCGCCGCCGGCGCCGAGGCCCCAGCGGAGCAGAGCCGCCGCCGCCCGGCCCAGGGACCCGCTCATCCCCTTCCGCCCTCCGGAGCCCTCTTCGGCCCCGAACCTCCGTGGGCACAGAGTCTTCCCCCGGCCCGCGGCGGCCGGCCCGCCCCCCGGAGGCCCTCATTGGACGGCTCCGAACCGCTCTCCCCGATTGGACAACACCGGCCCGCGCAGGTGGGAGGTGGGCCTTACGTAGGCACCCCACCGCCTTCCTATTGGCTGTCGGCAACCGCTTTGCCAGTTAAGTGGACAGAGTGAATGTCCATCAGAGCCACGCCGAGGGCCCCCTAAGAGGTAAAACTGGGGGAAGGCGACTTTCTTCCGGAGAGTCGCAGGGGCCCCGTGGGATGCCCAGGGATGGCAGGGAAAGGCGCTGGGCGGGGTTTCGTCGGTTCCGCGGAACGCCGGGAAGGGGTCACTTCTAGACGAAGGTTCCGGTTCCGAAGTCGGCGGCAGTGGGTTGCCATGGCGACGCGGCGGGCGGTCCGGCGATGGCGGAATCCTCAGAGGCAGAGGCACAACGGCTGGCGGGCGTCTCCCTCTCCAGACCCGGTGAGCGTCGCGGGTGCCCCAGGAGGGCGGGGGCCGGTGCCGCTGGACGGGACAGGGAGCTGAACGGGGTCTGGGCCTCAGGCCTGCCCGCGTTCCCGCGTTGGAGCCGGGTGTGCAGGATCCTCCCTGGTCCAGCCGCGCACGTGGCCCGGGCGCTCGGATGATTTCTCTAAAACAATTTCTACTTGTAAGTGTGTCAAGTGCTTTCACCTGCGTGGTCGCTGAATTTGGGTCTCGCCGGTCTTCCAGCCCGACAGAGTAGGCGCTCCTGTCTGGGCTGGGACGGGTGGTTGAAAGGAGAACTCAGAAATGAATGAGTTGCCTGGCGCGGTGGTGGCGCGCTCCAGCAGTCCCGCGCTTGGGAGGCTTAGGCCGGGGATCGCTTGAACCCGCGAGTTCAAAACCCAGCTGGGCAGCATTGCGAGATCCCGACCAAAAAAATGAAAAGTTAAGTAATAAATGAATGCTTTCTTTCCATCACCATCTCCCCAGCAGCTTCGGGGTGCTCGACGCGGTACCAACACGGACTGTCTCGGACACCCGGTGCCCAAAGTTTTCAGTAGCATGAGAAATGAGAAGCAGAAATAAGGCCGCGTGGGATACCCAGGAGAGAAAAGGCGTCCTTAGGCCCTTTGCGTGCTCCGCTTCACTGTATATACATATCATTGCTTGACATGTTATTACTACCTAGAACAACGGCTGGAACGTGGTAGGTGCTGTTACTGGTAGAAGCATGAATCCGAAAGAGCAGGACTCAGTGGAATACTGTAAGCTCTGCAGTCCTGGAACTGCGCTGGGTTGGTGGTACCCTAGAGCACACCAGACTTGCAGAAAAAGCATACTCCGGAGGAAGCTGAGGCATGCCTGCTCCAGAGCCAGCGGTTCCATGTGCAATTTTCCTCTGATAGTTCTTCCTGAATACTGTTGCCACGGTGGTAATGACTGGCCATGTCATTATCTATCCACCAACAGTAAGAGAAGCATTGCAGTCGAGATATTGTTTGGCAGACAGAGTGGTTTCTGTTGGACACTAAGTACTGCTACAAATTACTTTTTAACCTTTGGGTTATTTTTTAAATATTGCTGGAGGTGCTTTGTTTATTTTTTGGGAGTACTCAAATTTAAAATCAGAAAATCAGCACATGTCAGCTAATGAATCTCCCAGATAATCATTCAGCATGAAACTTGAGCTTCACAAACTATGAAAATAAACTTAGACACTTCCTGGGAAGTGCTCTTCATTGGCATCTTATGTTATTGATGTTTGCTAATTTTCTAATGTGGGACCCCAAATTAAAATCTTTATTTTGGGCAGTAGAGCACTTGTCTAGCTTGCATAAGACCCTGGGTTCAATCCCCAGCACTGCAAAAAAAGAAAAAAAAAAATTCTTTGTTTTCCAGATCCATTAACTCCAGATAAATCAGAGGAACAAGCATCTTGAGAAGAAATTTATAGAAAATGGCTGTTACACTGCGGTGACTGTTGTTTCAGAAGTTAGAAAGGGTCCTTAACAATGAGAATATATTAATTTCCTTCCAAAAATCACCTTTTATTCATATTTATATTCAAGTAAGTTTCTTAAAAAAATGATAATTTGTTCCTGAAAACCTACATTGTTTATTATTTAAACTGTCTTAATTCTGCTTTTGTATTGACAGAGGGAGAAGAACTTGCAAAATGTGTTCTGAGGATCTGAGATGTAGAGTAGTAATGGGGGCATATATAGACTGCACACACTCTGTGTTTACATATATTTAAATGTTTTTATGTATAAACATTATCCTATCCCTAATCTAGTGTGTACTGTTGGCTTCCGAAGAACATTTGTCATTTTTAGTTGTCACATGTTTTCTAAATTGAGAGTGCAGCTGTCATTAAAAATTAAAAGTAATCCTTGAGCAGGAAGAGTACTAAGCCCATGTTTTTCAAAATTACAGTGGAGCTGCAGTGTTGTGTGGATAGGATAAGACATGTGACCTGCTGAGGATCTATGGGTGTTCTTTCAAGGAGCTGGAAGGGTCCAAGATAGAGGGACCAAGGCAAAAAAGCAATTTAAGTTTCTAAACCAAAAACATTGAAACAGTACATCTGAATTTAAGTCCTTAAGGGTTTGGGGATATGGCTCAGTGGTAGGACACTTGCCTGGCATGTTCAAGTTTTGATACCCAGCATCACAAAAGGCAATAAAGACACATTTAAACTTTTAGTAGAACGCAGCCTACAATACAATGAAATGTGGCATCTGTTGAGCAGGTTCTATTTTTTTGTTTTGTTTTGGTTTGGTTTTAGATGTTGGTAGACCTTTATTTTATTCATTTATTTGTATGTGGTGCTGAGAATCAAACCCAGTGCCTCACACATGCTCAGCAAGGGCTTTACCACTGAGCCCCAGCCCCAGCCCTGCAGGTTCTGTTTTTGACTTAATGCCCTTGGAATATTAGCACCAAACACCAAAAAAAACCACAACATTCAAACTTTTATATATGATTTGCTATTTTGATTTTGAGATTTCTCTTTAGGAATTTTATAACAAAAACTTGACAAAGCACACTTCTTAAATGATTGTTAGAAATCTGCTGTTGTATTGAGTGTTTGAACAGTAAGTCATCAGTGTGTGCCAGTTAGTGCTCTCTGCCTGTGGGTTTATTTTGGAAATGAAACCCAGGGCCTCACACGTGCTAGGCAAGCTCTCCCCAAATCCTAAGAATCTCACCAGTTTCTGAATATTCTCACCTCCCGGTGGGCATTAATGGGCAGTGGGGAGGATCCTGGGATGAGACCACAGCTGCCTTGTAAACAGGCCTCACTCTGGCACCCTGAGAATGTTACCCAGGCTTCTCAACAGACAATGGCTGCACTATATGTGGTAACTATCCTCTTTTGCATCCACATTTCCAAAAGCAGATTCACCACTGAAGCCATAGTGGAAACCTTTACAAATTTGAGACAGCCCCTTTCTTGTGGTGCTGAGCCTGCCAGGTGACTGTGAGTGACAGGTGACATGTTGTCAGAACACTTAGCAGGTGGCTGTTTCCTTTCCCTTGCTCTCACAGCCAGTGCTGTGTTCTTGATTCCTCAACAATGACCAGCTTTCAGAGGAGGAGAGGGTGTGTTTCATAAGACAGTGGGACGCAGAAGTACCTGTCCTGGCTGGCCAGAGCCTTCTGCAAGTGTCCTTCTAAGAGAAAAGTGGCTGCTTGGGTTACACAGGGGCGGAGCCACCAAACATTCCTGAGCTAAAATAGCATTTGGGACCCAGAGTTCCATGGTCCCAAGCTGGAACCTGAAACCTTTTCTGTGGAGCTATTATCCAGTAATTTGAGAACATCACACACTGCAACCCTGGAATTAACTTGATTCCCTGAACCAAACATATATCATATCATATGTGAGAGGCGGATGCAAAGCCCAGCCCTCCCAGAGAATTTTTCTTTTTCTTTCTTTTTTTTTTTTTTTAATTTCTTTTTGGTAGGTGGACATATACCTTTATTTAATTTATTTATATGTGGTGCTGAGGCTTGAACCCAGTGCTTCACACATGCTAGGCAAGCAAGCACTCTACCTCTGAGCCACAATTCCAGCCCACAGAGAATTTTTCTAATCCCCACTGCAGAGCTTGAAGTGCCTTTTGGTTTTGACTGTCTGACAACGTAGCAGGTTCATAAATACCTCTCTGCCACGGGAATGGGCTCAAATTTACTAATCCCTGTTGCCCACAGTCTGGGACCCGCCTGGAGCCAGGAAGGCAGGCCTCATTAGGGCCATCTAACACTGTGACTCACAGTCTGACTCGCCCCACCTCCTCTGCCCTCGAAGGAGAGAGAAGATGTGCCGTAGATGGGTTTAGGTCTGTCTAGAATAGGGCAGAAGAGATAGGGGCACATTTAGGAATAATCTGAATACCATAATAGGACATGATTCTGTCCTGGGTTCCAATCCAGAACATTTAATACTCAGAAGTAGAGATTATATATATTTCAAGATTTCTTTTCATAAGGGCAGCAGAGTTTTAAGGAATCCACTCATAGTCTGGTTCAGTGGTACATGCCTGTAATCCCAGCACTTGGGAGGCTGAGGCAGGAGGATCGCAAGTTCAAAGCCAGCCTCAGTAACTTAGTGAGGCCCTAAGCAACTCAGTGAGACCCTGTCTCTAAATAAAATACAAAATAGTGCTGGGGATGTGGCTCAGTGGCCGAGTGTCCCTGAGTTCAATCCCCGGTTCCAAAAAAAAAAAAAGGAATCTACTTGTGCTCTCTTCATAAATGTTTCCCACAACATAATATTATCTTGTGCAAACATTGTACTTTTTATTTTTCAGACACCTTTTGTGTACACTAATCCATTTGAACCTTACATCAAACCTAGGATGATGGTTCTTAGACATTTTGGTCTCTAAATTCTGTTCTCTTTTTACTACGTATTTATAACGTCTTGTGATGAACTATACCATTGTGTTCCTCTACGCATTTTGTTTTCAC